>JAJGRW010004357.1:0-74967 GCA_025461045.1 Carex parvula | reverse complement strand
TAAATTCTCAACTCTTCTACATTAAATAATTGCTGATGAGATCCTTCAGCCTGCAATCCTCTAGAGATGGTTCCCCTCTCCACACATGATATGAGGATAGAAAACAAAAGCAGGAAAAGAAATATATTTAGCTTATTAAACCACTAGAGAAAAACCCCAAGAATTTTTCAAATGAACCACTGCAAAACTTTGACCATCTGCTGCCAGTGTAGACCCCCAGCCCCCCTATTGATCAAATGCCTCATGGGTCTTACAATCTGATTCAAATGCGTTATCATCTTAATTTCTACACAACCAGCTCTTTCAAACAAAAATCAGGCATTACTTTTACATCCCTTGGTCCAATTCAGTTGTGCAAGCCAGAAATTAATGTCAATATGCAGATGACACGAATTATGTTTCTTCCCACGTCTATTTTTTGATACATAAAGAACCAACTTTCCTGAGAGGAGGGTTTAAATACCTCATGCTTTTTGTACCTCATCATACCTCATTCTATATCTCCGTTTTCAAAGTTCAAATTGTCGATCCGAACTACTCAACATTCTATCCATATTAAAATATACTTGAAAACTAAATTTTATATTTTTTGGAATTTTTTTTACTATTTTTTTAGAAAGGCACAAAATCACTGGTTTTGGACAGTCCAGAAACATTGATTTTGTACCTATCTTAAAAAATAGTCAAAAATTTCCGAAAAATATAAAATTTGATCTCCAAGCATATTTTGATATGGACATCACGTTGAGCTGTTCGGATCGACAATTTGAACTTTGAACATGGAGATATAAGATATGAGGTACAATGAGGCATGAAAGGCATGAGGTATTTGAACCTTTCCCAAATATGCAACTCGTGCAAAATGACTAATGAAAGAATAAATATAAATAGTGCATAATGTACCTGTGTTATCTTCATGAATAAAAATACCTGTATACTCATGGTTTCTCAATCAACGATACATCACAATAAATTTCGATCTCCATGCTGGCAACTTCATTTTTGTACTGTTTTCAGGCTGGATCAAATTACCTGACTAGAACAATAGAGAAGCTGGTGAGTCGAATTGAACAATTAAGGCCAAATTTAAGTCGAATGACAGAGATTGAGATATGCCAATAGAAATAATGAAGGCACCATTACCAAATTAGGAACCAACTCCTGATCAGTAAAGTTGGGCTTACAAGCACGGTACTAGTAACAGCCTTTTGGTTTAATTTTGGCTTACAAGTACTGGTACCAGTAACAGCTTTCAAGATTTTTAATTTTTTTGTTGTTGTTTTAATGGAGCACAAGATGTCATGGCTCAGCAAAGAAGGCATGCATAAACTAAAATTAGGTATCTATGCACAACCCGGGTCATACAACTTTTAGGGGTAATTGAAACAGGGTAACTCGTCATCCAAAGGGTTAGTTGGAAATTATCCAGTATCTATGCACAACAAGCAAGTATTCTTTACGGCTCTGCTTCCCTTTTTTCTAGTATTTCTGCAATTTATGTCCTTTTCCGGTGTTTGGATTTGCTGGTAAAGTGCTTGCCTTTTCTGGTAAGAACGGACAATTTCGCTGGTTCGAACAGATACTGGAAGATTATTAGCTTTTGCGGGCTACATCGGTTTGTTGATTGTATTAGGGTTTTTCCCTGGTGCAGTCCGGTACGACACTGCGCTGTTTTCTACTTTCAGGTAAAAAAAATAACAATTACTGGGGCAACGATAAAAGACTAATGACCTGAACTTTTCTGTAAAATTTTAGTCTTCCTGGCATCACAACTGTGCCGCCATTCAAAGTTGTTTGGTTGCAGAAACAAATTACAACTTAAACGAAGCTTCATTGCAGAATTCAAGAATTAGTCCCTTTTCATATGGTCGTATTGCGGCTTTCCAACTATTAAGACAGAGGCTTAAATGTAGTAATTTTTAGGCAAACCAAATGAAACAAGTGAGGGCTCAGTGTTGCTGGGGTTAAATGTCAACTTGGACCAAAAGTAGATTTACATAAAGCAAAATAATAGAATTTGGGTTAGATTTACAATAAAGCATAAACTGACGAAAATTGATATGTGGATGCACCTGAGACAGCTGATGCTTTTCCCAATTTCAAGGCTCAACAGAGGCTTTTGCGCGTCTTGGTTGTTACAACTCATAGTCGACACCAAAAGGGAATTAAGAAGAAGGGCTGAAACAAAAACAAACAAGGTATTATCAACAGAACGTTTTGGATCGACTACTGATGTAAGGCCCAGACGCTTCATGTAATTCTCTTGACAAAGAAATCTACATTAGAATATCTATAGAAAAAATAACTAGTACATGTGCCCACTTTTTTGGCCCAGCCAGGGTTTTTAGAACACTTCTTGTTTTCTTGATAATTATCGGTGTCAACCCTAAAGATGATATTAAAGTACTTCTGCCACTGTCAGACAATGCTTTTAAATAAGAGGGGTATATATGAACAGCAAGTATCTATGCATTAAATGCCAAAAAATCTTACTTCAGATAACTTGACAAAATATTTAATGAAGACTCTTATCTTGCAAAAATTTTCCAAATCACATGCAGAGCAGCAGCATCTCCCGAGGGCATAACTTGACATAGTTGAAGCATACAAGAGTTGTTGTACACACCACTTACAAGTAAGGTTAGTACTCTTCTGTAAGAAAGAAACAATTAATAGGGACAAAACAAGATGATCAATGACCAGAACTGGAAGTGAAATTGGACAAATTCTGAAATGACTATTAACTCGTTGGCAACCCAAATTGTCAAAAAAGGAGATTTAATCACATGAAATGATAAACAAAGATAAACAATTTTGCAGTTAATTTCGCAAGTCAAACGTAGTTTTAACTTAAACTACCCTATTTTGCCTTAGTGGGGTTCTCATTCAGTCTTCTTTTTCCACTAATTTCACATCCTAATATATTCTATGCTGGGTAATGCTATCTAATGTATCTAAATATCTAACTAATACTATAATCTAACCAATGGATAACATACCTGTGTGATCCGCATAGAAATAATTGTATCATACTCCATTTTTTCACCAACAACGGCACATTAGAATAATACTCCATCCTGACTAGTTATAATTTCACTTAGGGAGCAAACCTCAAAGTGCGCATCATGCATTCCAGTTGTCACTGGTTAGAGTTACGGCTATGCTTCCCTTTTTCTAGTATTTCTGTGATTTCTGTCCTTTTTTGGTGTTTGGTTTTGTTGGTAAAGTGGTTGCCATTTCTGGTAACAACGGACAATTTTGCTGGTTCGTACAGATACTGGAAGATTATTAGCTTTTGCGGGCTACTTCGGCTTGTTGATTGTATTAAGGTTTTTTTTCCTGGTGCTGTCTGGTACGACACTACTTGCAGTTTTCTACTTTCATGTAAAAAAAAAACAACAATTACTGGGGGCAACGATAAAAGACTAATGACCGAACTTTTCTGTAAAATTTTAGTCTTGCTGGCATCATAACTGCGTCTAGCCATCAAAGTTGTTTGGTTGCAGAAACAAATGACAACTTAAATGCAGCTTCATTGGACAATTCAAGAATTAGTTCCATTTCATATGGTCGTATTTCGGCTGCCAACTATTGAGACAAGAGGCTTAAATGCAGTAATTTTTAGGCAAACCAAATGAAACAAGTGAGGGCTCAGTTTGCAGGGGTTAAATGTCAACTTAGACCAAAAGTAGATTTACATGAAAAAAATAATAGAATTTGGGTTAGATTGCATCTGGATACCTTGTTCCTCAAATAAGCATAAACTGAGGAAATTGATATGTGGATCCACCTGAGACAGCTGATGTTTTTCCCAACTTCAAACCTCAACATTGGCTTGTGCGCGTCTTGGTTTCTAACAACTCATTGTCGACACAAAAGGGAATTAACAAGAAGGGCTGAAACAAAACAAACAAGGCACTATCAACATAACGTCTTACATTACTGTTTTGTAAAGCTTAATTTCAGTTTGTGTTAAACCTTGTAGCACTTGCAAAAAGACTTAGTTTGGATGGACTATTGATGCAAGGCCAAGAGGTTTCAAGTAATTCTCTTGAAAAAGAAAATCTAATTGGAATATCAATAAAAAAAAAAAGCTAGTACATGTGCCCACTTTATTGGCCAAGCAAGATTTTTAGAACACTTCTTGTTTTTCTCAACAATTATCTGTGTCAACTCTAAAGATGATATTAAAGTACTTCTGCCACTGTCAGACAATGCTTTTAAATAAGAGGGTATATATGAACAGCAAGTATCTATGCATTAAATGCCAAAAAAATCTTACTCCAGATAACTTGACAAAATATTTAATGAAGAAACTTATCATGCAAAAAATTTCCAAATCACATGCGGAGCAGCAGCATCTCCCTTGGGCATAACTTGACATAGTTGAAGCATACATGAGTTGTTGTACACACCACTTACAAGTAAGGTTAGTACTCATTCTGTATGAAAGAAACAATTATTAGGGACAAAACAAGATGATCAATGACCTGAACTGGAAGTGAAGTTGGACAAATTCTGAAATGACTACTTAACTCGTTGGCAACCCAAATTGTCAAAAAGGAGATTTAATCACATGAAATGATAAACAAAGATAACCATTTTGCAGTTAATTTCGCAAGTCAAACGTAGTTTTAACTCAAACTACTCTATTTTGCCTTAGTGGGGTTCTCATTCAGTCTTCTTTTTCCACTAATTTCACAACCTAATATATTTTATGTTGGGGTAATGCTATCTAAAGTATCTAAATACTAACTAATAGTACAATCTAACCAAAGGATACACACCTGTGTGATCCGCATACAAATACTGTATGATACTCCATTTTTTCACAAACAACGGCACATTAGAATAATACTCCCATGCTGACTAGTTTATAATTTCACTTAGGGAGCAAACCTCAAAGTGCGCATCATGCATTCCTGTTATCACTGGTTAGAGTTATGACCTGAACTTTTCTGTAAAATTTTAGTCTTGCTGGCATCATGACTGCGTCTAGCCATCAAGTTGTTTGGTTGCAGAAACAAATTACAACTTAAATGAAGCTTCATTGGACAATTCAAGAATTAGTTCCTTTTCATTTGGTCGTATTTCGGCTTCCAACTATTGAGACAAGAGGCTTAAATGCAGTAAATTTTAGGCAAACCAAATGAAACAAGTGAGGGCTCAGTTGCAGGGGTTAAATGTCAACTTAGACCAAAAGTAGATTTACATAAGCAAAATAAAAGAATTTCGGGTTAGATTGCATCTGGTACCTTGTTACTCAAATAAGCATAAACTGAGGAAAATTGATATGTGGATACACCTGAGACAGCTGATGTTTTTCCCAACTTCAAAGCTCAACATTGGCTTGTGCGCGTCTTGGTTTCTAACAACTCATTGTCGACACAAAAGAGAATTAACAAGAAGGGCTGAAACAAAACAAACAAGGCACTATCAACATAACGTCTTACATTACTGTTGTTGTAAGTTAATTTCAGTTTGTGTTAAACCTTGTAGCACTTGCAAAAAGACTTAGTTGGATGGACTATTGATGTAAAGCCAAGAGGTTTCAAGTAATTCTCTTGAAAAAGAAAAACTAATTGGAATATCAATAAAAAAAAAAAGTTAGTACATGTGCCCACTTTATTGGCCAAAGCAAGATTTTTAGAACACTTCTTGTTTTTCTCAACAATTATCTGTGTCAACTCTAAAGATGATATTAAAGTACTTCTGCCACTGTCAGACAATGCTTTTAAATAAGAGGGTATATATGGACAGCAAGTATCTATGCATTAAATGCCAAAAAAATCTTACTTCAGATAACTTGACAAAATAATTAATGAAGAAACTTATCTTGCAAAAAATTTCCAAATCACATGCAGATGCAGCAGCATCTCCCTTGGGCATAACTTGACATAGTTGAAGCATACAAGAGTTGTTGTACACACCACTTACAAGTAAGGTTAGTACTCTTCTGTAAGAAAGAAACAATTAATAGGGACAAATTCTGTAAGAAAGAAACAATCAAAACAAGATGATCAATGACCTGAACTGGAAATGAAATTGGACAAATTCTGAAATGACTACTTAACATCGTTGGCAACCCAAATTGTCAAAAAGGAGATTTAATCACATGAAATGATAAACAAAGATAAACAATTTTGCAGTTAATTTCGCAAGTCAAACGTAGTTTTAACTCAAACTACCCTATTTGCTTTAGTGGGGTTCTCATTCAGTCTTCTTTTTCCACTAATTTCACATCCTAATATATTCTATGCTGGGTAATTTCACATCCTAATATACTCAAACTACGCTACTTTGTAAAGCTTAATTTCAGTTGGTGTTAAACCTTGTAGCACTTGCAAAAAGACTTAGTTTGGATGGACTATTGATGTAAGGCCAAGAGGTTTCAAGTAATTCTCTTGAAAAAGAAAATCTAATTGGAATATCAATAAAAAAAAAAGCTAGTACATGTGCCCACTTTATTGGCCAAAGCAAGATTTTAGAACACTTCTTGTTTTTCTCAACAATTATCTGTGTCAACTCTAAAGATGATATTAAAGTACTTCTGCCACTGTCAGACATGCTTTTAAATAAGAGGGTATATATGAACAGCAAGTATCTATGCATTAAATGCCAAAAAAATCTTACTTCAGATAACTTGACAAAATATTTAATGAAGAAACTTATATTGCAAAAAATTTTCCAAATCACATGCAGAGCAGCAGCAGCATCTCCCGTGGGCATAACTTGACAAAGTTGAAGCATACAAGAGTTGTTGTACACACCACTTACAAGTAAGGTAGTACTCATCTGTAAGAAAGAAACAATTAATAGGGACAAAACAAGATGATCAATGACCAGAACTGGAAGTGAAATTGGACAAATTCTGAAATGACTACTTAACTCGTTGGCAACCCAAATTGTCAAAAAGGAGATTTAATCACATGAAATGATAAACAAAGATAAACAATTTTGCAGTTAATTTCGCAAGTCAAACGTAGTTTTAACTCAAACTACTCTATTTTGCCTTAGTGGGGTTCTCATTCAGTCTTCTTTTTCCACTAATTTCACATCCAATATATTCTATGTTGGGGTAATGCTATCTAAAGTATCTAAATATCTAACTAATAGTACAATCTAACCAAGGATAAACACCTGTGTGATCCGCATACAAATAACTGTATGATACTCCATTTTTTCACCAACAACGGCACATTAGAATAATACTCCATGCTGACTAGTTTATAATTTCACTTAGGGAGCAAACCTCAAAGTGCGCATCATGCATTCCTGTTATCACTGGTTAGAGTTACGGCTATGCTTCCCTTTTTTCTGGTATTTCTGCAATTTCTGTCCTTTCCTGGTGTTTGGTTTTGCTGGTAAAGTGGTTGCCATTTCTGGTAAGAACGGACAATTTTGCTGGTTCGAACAGATACTGGAAGATTATTAGCTTTTGCAGTCTACATCGGCTGTTGATTGTATTAAGGGTTTTTTTCCTGGTGCTGTCTGGTCGACACTGCTTGCTGTTTTCTACTTTCATGTAAAAAAAAAAACAATTACTGAGGGCAACGCTAAAGGACTAATGACTTGAACATTTCTGTAAAATTTTTAGTCTTGCTGGCATCATAACTGCGTCTAGCAATCAAAGTTGTTTGGTTGCAGAAACAAATCACAACTTAAATGCAGCTTCATTGGACAATTCAAGAATTAGTTCCTTTTCATATGGTCGTATTTCGGCTTCCAACTATTGAGACAAGAGGCTTAAATGCAGTAAATTTTTAGGCAAACCAAATGAAACAAGTGAGGGCTCAGTTGCAGGGGTTAAATGTCAACTTAGACCAAAATTAGATTTACATAGAGCAAAATAATAGAATTTGGGTTAGATTGCATCTGGTTACCTTGTTACTCAAATAAGCATAAACTGAGGAAAACTGATATGTGGATACACCTGAGACAGCTGATGTTTTTCCCAAATTCAAAGCTCAACATTGGCTTGTGCGCGTCTTGGTTTCTAACAACTCATTGTCGACACAAAAGAGAATTAACAAGAAGGGCTGAAACAAAACAAACAAGGCACTATCAACATAACGTCTTACATTACTGTTTTGTAAAGCTTAATTTCAGTTTGTGTTAAACCTTGTAGCACTTGCAAAAAGACTTAGTTTGGATGGACTATTGATGTAAGGCCAAGAGGTTTCAAGTAATTCTCTTGAAAAAGAAAATCTAATTGGAATATCAATAAAAAAAAAAGCTAGTACATGTGCCCACTTTATTGGCCAAAGCAAGATTTTTAGAACACTTCTTGTTTTTCTCAACAATTATCTGTGTCAACTCTAAAGATGATATTAAAGTACTTCTGCCACTGTCAGACAATGCTTTTAAATAAGAGGGTATATATGGACAGCAAGTATCTATGCATTAAATGCCAAAAAAATCTTACTTCAGATAACTTGACAAAATAATTAATGAAGAAACTCATCTTGCAAAAATTTTCCAAATCACATGCAGAGCAGCAGCATCTCCCTTGGGCATAACTTGACATAGTTGAAGCATACAAGAGTTGTTGTACACACCACTTACAAGTAAGGTTAGTACTCTTCTGTAAGAAAGAAACAATTAATAGGGACAAATTCTGTAAGAAAGAAACAATCAAAACAAGATGATCAATGACCTGAACTGGAAATGAAATTGGACAAATTCTGAAATGACTACTTAACTCGTTGGCAACCCAAATTGTCAAAAAAGGAGATTTAATCACATGAAATGATAAACAAAGATAAACAATTTTGCAGTTAATTTCGCAAGTCACACGTAGTTTTAACTCAAACTACCCTATTTTGCTTTAGTGGGGTTCTCATTCAGTCTTCTTTTTCCACTAATTTCACATCCTAATATATTCAATGCTGGGTAATTTCACATCCTAATATACTCAAACTACCCTACTTTGTAAAGCTTAATTTCAGTTGGTGTTAAACCTTGTAGCACTTGCAAAAGGATTAGTTTGGATGGACTATTGATGTAAGGCCAAGAGGTTTCAAGTAATTCTCTTGAAAAAAAAAATCTAATTGGAATATCAATAAAAAAAAAAGCTAGTACATGTGCCCACTTTATTGGCCAAAGCAAGATTTTTAGAACACTTCTTGTTTTTCTCAACAATTATCTGTGTCAACTCTAAAGATGATATTAAAGTACTTCTGCCACTGTCAGACAATGCTTTTAAATAAGAGGGTATATATGAACAGCAAGTATCTATGCATTAAATGCCAAAAAAATCTTACTTCAGATAACTTGACAAAATATTTAATGAGAAACTTATCTTGCAAAAATTTTCCAAATCACATGCAGAGCAGCAGCATCTCCCTTGGGCATAACTTGACAAAGTTGAAGCATACAAGAGTTGTTGTACACACCACTTACAAGTAAGGTTAGTACTCTTCTGTATGAAAGAAACAATTAAGAGGGACAAAACAAGATGATCAATGACCAGAACTGGAAGTGAAATTGGACAAATTCTGAAATGACTACTTAACTCGTTGGCAGCCCAAATTGTCAAAAAAAGAGATTTAATCACATGAAATGATAAACAAAGATAAACAATTTGGCAGTTAATTTCACAAGTCAAACGTAGTTTTAACTCAAACTACTCCATTTTGCCTTAGTGGGGTTCCCATTCAGTCTTCTTTTTCCACTAACTTCACATCCTAATATATTCTATGTTGGGGTAATGCTATCTAAAGTATCTAAATATCTAACTAATAGTACAATCTAACCAATGGCTAACATACCTGTGTGATACGCATACAAATAACTGTATGATACTCCATTTTTTCACCAACAACGGCACATTAGAATAATACTCCATCCTGACTAGTTTATAATTTCACTTAGGGAGCAAACCTCAAAGTGCGCATCATGCATTCCAGTTGTCACTGGTTAGAGTTACGGCTATGCTTCCCTTTTTTCTGGTATTTCTGAGATTTCTGTCCTTTCCTGGTGTTTGGTTTTGCTGGTAAAGTGGTTGCCTTTTCTGGTAAGAACGGACAATTTTGCTGGTTCGAACAGATACTGGAAGATTATTAGCTTTTGCGGGCTACATCGGCTTGTTGATTGTATTAGGGTTTTTTCCTGGTGCTGTCTGGTACGACACTGCTTGCTGTTTTCTACTTTCATGTAAAAAAAAAAAACAATTACTGAGGGCAACGCTAAAGGACTAATGACTTGAACTTTTCTGTAAAATTTTAGTCTTGCTGGCATCATAACTGCGTCTAGCAATCAAAGTTGTTTGGTTGCAGAAACAAATTACAACTTAAATGAAGCTTCATTGGACAATTCAAGAATTAGTTCCTTTTCATATGGTCGTATTTCGGCTTCCAACTATTGAGACAAGAGGCTTAAATGCAGTAAATTTTTAGGCAAACCAAATGAAACAAGTGAGGGCTCAGTTGCAGGGGTTAAATGTCAACTTAGACCAAAAGTAGATTTACATAAAGCAAAATAATAGAATTTGGGTTAGATTGCATCTGGTTACCTTGTTACTCAAATAAGCATAAACTGAGGAAAATTGATATGTGGATACACCTGAGACAGCTGATGTTTTTCCCAACTTCAAAGCTCAACATTGGCTTGTGCGCGTCTTGGTTTCTAACAACTCATTGTCGACACAAAAGGGAATTAACAAGAAGGGCTGAAACAAAACAAACAAGGCACTATCAACAGAACGTTTTACATTACTGTTTTGTAAAGCTTAATTTCAGTTTGTGTTAAACCTTGTAGCACTTGCAAAAAGACTTAGTTTGGATGGACTATTGATGTAAGGCCAAGAGGTTTCAAGTAATTCTCTTGAAAAAGAAAATCTAATTGGAATATCAATAAAAAAAAAAGCTAGTACATGTGCCCACTTTATTGGCCAAAGCAAGATTTTTAGAACACTTCTTGTTTTTCTCAACAATTATCTGTGTCAACTCTAAAGATGATATTAAAGTACTTCTGCCACTGTCAGACAATGCTTTTAAATAAGAGGGTATATATGAACAGCAAGTATCTATGCATTAAATGCCAAAAAAATCTTACTTCAGATAACTTGACAAAATATTTAATGAAGAAACTTATCTTGCAAAAAATTTCCAAATCACATGCAGAGCAGCAGCATCTCCCTGTGGGCATAACTTGACAAGTTGAAGCATACAAGAGTTGTTGTACACACCACTTAGCAAGTAAGGTTAGTACTCTTCTGTATGAAAGAAACAATTAAGAGGGACAAAACAAGATGATCAATGACCAGAACTGGAAGTGAAATTCGACAAATTCTGAAATGACTACTTAACTCGTTGGCAACCCAAATTGTCAAAAAAGGAGATTAATCACATGAAATGATAAACAAAGATAAACAATTTTGCAGTTAATTTCGACAAGTCAAACGTAGTTTTAACTCAAACTACTCTATTTTGCCTTAGTGGGGTTCTCATTCAGTCTTCTTTTTCCACTAATTTCACATCCTAATATATTCTATGTTGGGGTAATGCTATCTAAAGTATCTACATATCTAACTAATAGTACAATCTAACCAATGGCTAACATACCTGTGTGATACGCATACAAATAACTGTATGATACTCCATTTTTTCACCAACAACGGCACATTAGAATAATACTCCATCCTGACTAGTTTATAATTTCACTTAGGGAGCAAACCTCAAAGTGCGCATCATGCATTCCAGTTGTCACCGGTTAGAGTTACGGCTATGCTTCCCTTTTTTCTGGTATTTCTGCGATTTCTGTCCTTTCCTGGTGTTTGGTTTTGCTGGTAAAGTTGTTGCCTTTTCTGGTAAGAACGGACAATTTTGCTGGTTCGAACAGATACTGGAAGATTATTAGCTTTTGCAGTCTACATCGGCCTGTTGATTGTATAAGGGTTTTTTCCTGGTGCTGTCTGGTTCGACACTGCTTGCTGTTTTCTACTTTCATGTAAAAAAAAAAAATTACAGAGGGCAACGCTAAAGGACTAATGACTTGAACTTTTCTGTAAAATTTTAGTCTTGCTGGCATCATAACTGCGTCTAGCAATCAAAGTTGTTTGGTTGCAGAAACAAATTACAACTTAAATGAAGCTTCATTGCACAATTCAAAAATTAGTTCCTTTTCATATGGTCGTATTTCGGCTTCCAACTATTGAGACAAGAGGCTTAAATGCAGTAAATTTTTAGGCAAACCAAATGAAACAAGTGAGGGCTCAGTTGCAGGGGTTAAATGTCAACTTAGACCAAAAGTAGATTTACATAAAGCAAAATAATAGAATTTGGGTTAGATTGCATCTGGTTACCTTGTTACTCAAATAAGCATAAACTGAGGAAAATTGATATGTGGATACACCTGAGACAGCTGATGTTTTTCCCAACTTCAAAGCTCAACATTGGCTTGTGCGCGTCTTGGTTTCTAACAACTCATTGTCGACACAAAAGAGAATTAACAAGAAGGGCTGAAACAAAACAAACAAGGCACTATAAACAGAACGTTTTACATTACTGTTTTGTAAAGCTTAATTTCAGTTTGTGTTAAACCTTGTAGCACTTGCAAAAAGACTTAGTTTGGATGGACTATTGATGTAAGGCCAATAGGTTTCAAGTAATTCTCTTGAAAAAGAAAATCTAATTGGAATATCAATAAAAAAAAAGCTAGTACATGTGCCCACTTTATTGGCCAAAGCAAGATTTTTAGAACACTTCTTGTTTTTCTCAACAATTATCTGTGTCAACTCTAAAGATGATATTAAAGTACTTCTGCCACTGTCAGACAATGCTTTTAAATAAGAGGGTATATATGAACAGCAAGTATCTATGCATTAAATGCCAAAAAAATCTTACTTCAGATAACTTGACAAAATATTTAATGAAGAAACTTATCTTGCAAAAAATTTCCAAATCACATGCAGAGCAGCAGCATCTCCCTTGGGCATAACTTGACATAGTTGAAGCATACAAGAGTTGTTGTACACACCACTTACAAGTAAGGTTAGTACTCTTCTGTATGAAAGAAACAATTAATAGGGACAAAACAAGATGATCAATGACCAGAACTGGAAGTGAAATTGGACAAATTCTGAAATGACTACTTAACTCGTTGGCAACCCAAATAGTCAAAAAAGGAGATTTAATCACATGAAATGATAAACAAAGATAAACAATTTTGCAGTTAATTTCGCAAGTCAAACGTAGTTTTAACTCAAACTACTCTATTTTGCCTAGTAGGGTTCTCATTCAGTCTTCTTTTTCCACTAACTTCACATCCTAATATATTCTATGTTGGGGTAATGCTATCTAAAGTATCTAAATATCTAACTAATACTACAATCTAACCAATGGCTAACATACCTGTGTGATACGCATACAAATAACTGTATGATACTCCATTTTTTCACCAACAACGGCACATTAGAATAATACTCCATCCTGACTAGTTTATAATTTCACTTAGGGAGCAAACCTCAAAGTGCGCATCATGCATTCCAGTTGTTACCGGTTAGAGTTACGGCTATGCTTCCCTTTTTTCTGGTATTTCTGCGATTTCTGTCCTTTCCTGGTGTTTGGTTTTGCTGGTAAAGTTGTTGCCTTTTCTGGTAAGAACGGACAATTTTGCTGGTTCGAACAGATACTGGAAGATTATGAGCTTTTGCGGCCTACATCGGCTTGTTGATTGTATTATGGTTTTTTCCTGGTGCTGTCTGGTACGACACTGCTTGCTGTTTTCTACTTTCATGTAAAAAAAAAAACAATTACTAAGGGCAACGCTAAAGGACTAATGACTTGAACTTTTCTGTAAAATTTTAGCCTTGCTGGCATCATAACTGCGTCTAGCAATCAAAGTTGTTTGGTTGCAGAAACAAATTACAACTTAAATGAAACTTCATTGCACAATTCAAGAATTAGTTCCTTTTCATATGGTCGTATTTCGGCTTCGAACTATTGAGACAAGAGGCTTAAATGCCGTAAAAAATTTTAGGCAAACCAAATGAGACAAGTGAGGGCTCAGTTGCAGGGGTTAAATGTCAACTTAGACCAAAAGTAGATTTACATAACGCAAAAAATTAGAATTTGGGTTAGATTGCATCTGGTTACCTTGTTACACAAATAAGCATAAACTGAGGAAAATTGATATGTGGATACACCTGAGACAGATGATGTTTTTCCCAACTTCAAAGCTCAACATTGGCTTGTGCACGTCTTGGTTTCTAACAACTCATTGTCGACACAAAAGCGAATTAACAAGAAGGGCTGAAACAAAACAAACAAGGCACTATCAACAGAACGTATTATATTACTGTTTTGTAAAGATTAATTTCAGTTTGTGTTAAACCTTGTAGCACTTGCAAAAAGACTTAGTTTTGATGGACTATTGATGTAAGGCCAAGAGGTTTCAAGTAATTCTCTTGAAAAAGAAAATCTAATTGGAATATCAATAAAAAAAAAGCTAGTACATGTGCCCACTTTATTGGCCAAAGCAAGATTTTTAGAACACTTCTTGTTTTTCTCAACAATTATCTGTGTCAACTCTAAAGATGATATTAAAGTACTTCTGCCACTGTCAGACAATGCTTTTAAATAAGAGGATATATATGAACAGCATGTATCTATGCATTAAATGCCAAAAAAATTTACTTGAGGTAACTTGACAAAATATTTAATGAAGAAACTTATCTTGCAAAAATTTACCAAATCACATGCAGAGCAGCAGCATCTCCCTTGGGCATAACTTGACAAAGTTGAAGCATACAAGAGTTGTTGTACACACCACTTACAAGGTTAGTACTCTTCTGTAAGAAAGAAACAATTAATAGGGACAAATTCTGTAAGAAAGAATTTTGCGGGTTACATCGGCTTGTTGATTGTATTAAGGTTTTTTTCCTGGTGCTGTCTGGTACGACACTGCTTGCAGTTTTCTACTTTCATGTAAAAAAAAACACCAAATACTAGGGGCAACGATAAAAGATTAATGACCTGAACTTTTCTGTACAATTTTAGTCTTGCTGCCAACACAACTGTGCCTGCCATCCAAAGTTGTTTGGTTGCAGAAACAAATTACAAATTAAATGAAGCTTCATTGCAGAATCCAACAATTAGTTCCTTTTCATAAGGTCGTATTGCGGCTTTCCAACTATTGAGACAGAGGCTTAAATGCAGTAAATTTTTAGGCAAACCAAATGAAACAAGTGAGGGCTCAGTTGCTAGGGTTAAATGTCAACTTACACCAAAAGTAGATTTACATAAAGCAAAATAATAGTATTTGGGTTAGATTGCATCTGGTTACCTTGTTGCTCAAATAAGCATAAACTGACGAAAATTGATATGTGGATGCACCTGAGACAGCTGATGCTTTTCCCAATTTCAAGGCTCAACAGAGGCTTTTGCGCGTCTTGGTTTCTAACAACTCATAGTCGACACCAAAAGGGAATTAACAAGAAGGGCTGAAACAAAACAAACAAGGCATTATCAACAGAACATTTTAGATTACTTATTTTGTAAAGCTTAATTTGAGTTTGTTTTAAACCTTGTAGCACTTGCAAAAAAGCCTTAGGTTGGATGGACTATTGATGTAAGGCCTAGACGCTTCATGTAATTCTCTTGACAAAGAAAATCTACATTAGAATATCTATAGAAAAAATAACTAGTACATGTGCGCACTTTTTTGGCCCAAGCCAGGTTTTTAGAACACTTCTTGTTTTTCTCGATAATTATCGGTGTCAACTCTAAAGATAATATTAAAGTACTTCAGCCAGTGTCAGACAATGTTTTTAAAAAAGAGGGTATATATGAACAGCAAGTATCTATGCATTAAATGCCAAAAAAATCTTACTTCAGATAACTTGACAAAACATTTAATGAAGAAACTTATCTTGCAAAAAAAATCCAAATCACATGCAGAGAAGCAACATCTCCCTTGGGCATAACTTGACATAGTTGAAGCATACAAGAGTTGTTGTACACACCACTTACAAGTAAGGTTAGTACTCTTCTGTATGAAAGAAACAATTAAGAGGGACAAAACAAGATGATCAAATGTGCAGAACTGGAAGTGAAATTGGACAAATTCTGAAATGACTACTTAACTCGTTGGCAACCCAAATTGTCAAAAAAGGAGATTTAATCACATGAAATGATAACAAAGATAAACAATTTTGCAGTTAATTTCGCAAGTCACACGTAGTTTTAACTCAAACTACCCTATTTTGTCTTAGTGGGGTTCTCATTCAGTCTTCTTTTTCCACTAATTTCACATCCTAATATATTCTAAGTTGGGGTAATGCTATCTAAAGTATCTAAATATCTAACTAGTAGTACAATCTAACCAATGAACAACATACCTGTGTGATCCGCATAAAAATAACTGTATAATACTCCATTTTTTCACCAACAACGGAACAATAGAATAATACTCCATGCTGACTAGTTTATAATTTCACCTAGCGAGCAAACCTCAAAGTGCGCATCATGCATTCTTGTTGTCACTGGTTAGACTTACGCCTATGCTTCCCTTTTTCCTGGTATTTCTGCTTTCTGTCATTTTCTGGTGTTTGGTTTTGCTGGTAAAGTGGTTGCCTTTTTTGGTAAGAACGGACAATTTTGCTGGTTCGAACAAATACTGGAAGATTATTAGCTTTTGCGGGCTACATCGGCTTGTTGATTGCATTAGGTTTTTTCCTGGTGCTGTCTGGTACGACATTGCTTGCTGTTTTCTACTTTCATGTAATAAAAAAACAATTACTGAGGGCAACGCTAAAGGACTAATGACTTGAACTTTTCTGTAAAATTTTAGTCTTGCTGGCATCACAACTGCGTCTAGCAATCAAAATTGTTTGGTTGCAGAAACAAATTACAACTTAAATGAAGCTTCATTGGACAATTCAAGAATTAGTTCCTTTTCATATGGTCGTATTTCGGGTTCCAACTATTGAGACAAGAGGCTTAAATGCAGTAATTTTTAGGCAAACCAAATGAAACAAGTGAGAGCTCAGTTGCAGGGGCTAAATGTCAACTTAGATCAAAAGTTGATTTACATAAGAAAAAGAATAGAATTTGGGTTAGATTGCATCTGCTTACCTTGTTACTCAAATAAGCATAAACTGAGGAAAATTGATATGTGGATACACCTGGGACAGCTGATGTTTTTCCCAACTTCAAAGCTCAACATTGGCTTGTGCGCGTCTTGGTTTCTAACAACTCATTGTCGACACAAAAGGGAATTAACAAGAAGGGCTGAAACAAAACAAAAAGGCACTATCAACAGAACGTTTTACATTACTGTTTTGTAAAGCTTAATTTCAGTTTGTGTCAAACCTTGTAGCACAAGCAAAAAGACTTAGTTTGGATGGACAATTGATGTAAGGCCTAGAGGTTTCAAGTAATTCTCTTGAAAAAGAAAATCTACATTGAAATATCTATAAAAAAAACTTGCTAGTACATGTGCCCACTTTGTTGGCCCCAGCAAGATTTTTAGAACACTTCCTGTTTTTCTTGACAATAATCTGTGTCAACTCTAAAGATAATATTAAAGTACTTCAGCCAGCGTCAGACAATGCTTTTAAATAAGAGGGTATATAGGAACAGCAAGTACCTATGCATTAAATGCCAAAAAAGTCTTACTTCAGATAACTAGACAAAATATTTAATGAAGAAACTTATCTTGCAAAAATTTTCCAAATCACATGCAGAGCAGCAGCATCTCCCATGGGCATAACTTGACAAAGTTGAAGCATACAAAAGTTGTACACACCACTTACGAGTAAGGTTAGTACTCATCGGTAAGAAAGAAACAATTAATAGGGACAAATTCTGTAAGAAAGAAACAATCAAAACAAGATGATCAATGACCTGATCTGGAAGTGAAATTCGACAAATTCTGAAATGACTACTTAACTCGTTGGCAAACCAAATTGTCAAAAAAGGAGATTTAATCACATGAATTGATAAACAAAGATAAAGAATTTTGCAGTTAATTTCGCAAGTCAAACGTTGTTTTAACTCAAACTACCCTATTTTGCCTTAGTGGGGTACTCATTCAGTCTTCTTTTTCCACTAATTTCACATCATAATATATTCTATGCTGGGGTAATGCTATCTAAAGTATCTAAATATCTAACTAACAGTATAATCTAACCAATGGATAACATACCAGTGTGATCCGCATAGAAAAAATTGTATAATACTCCATTTTTTTACCAACAACGGCACATTAGAATAACACTCCATGCTGACTACTTCATAATTTCACTTAGGGAGCAAACCTCAAAGTGCGCATCATGCATTCCTGTTGTCACCGGTTAGAGTTACAGCTATGCTTCCCTTTTTTCTAGTATTTCTGCGATTTCTGTCCTTTTCTGGTGGTTGATTTTGCTGGTAAAGTGGTTGCCTTTTCTGGTAAGAACGGACAATTTTGCTGGTTCGTACAGATACTGTAAGATTATTAGCTTTTGCGGGCTACATCGGCTTGTTGATTGTATTAGGGTTTTTTCTTGGTGCTGTCTGGTACGACACTGCTTGCTGCTTTCTACTTTCATGCAAAAAAAAACAACAATTACTGGGAGCAACGATAAAAGACTAATGACTTGAACTTTTCTGTAAAATTTTAGTCTTGCTGGCATCACAACTGTGCCTGCCATTCAAAGTTGTTTGGTTGCAGAAACAAATTACAGCTTAAAGGAAGCTTCATTGCAGAATTCAAGAATAAGTTCCTTTTCATATGGTCGTATTGCGGCTTTCCAACTATTGGGACAGAGGCTTAAATGCAGCAATTTTTAGGCAAACGAAATGAAACAAGTGAGGGCTCAGTTGCTGGTGTTAAATGTCAACTTAGACCAAAAGTAGATTTACATAAAGCAAAATAATAGAATGTGGGTCAGGTTGCATCTGGTTACCTTGTTGCTCAAATAAGCATAAACTGACGAAAATTGATATTTGGATGCACCTGAGACAGCTGTTGCTTTTCCCAACTTCAAGGCTCAACAGAGGCTTGTGCGCGTCTTGGTTTCTAACAACTCATAGTCGACACCAGAAGGGAACTAACAAGAAGGGCTGAAACAAAACAAACATGGCATTATCAACAGAACGTTTTAGATTAGTGTTTTGTAAAGCTTCATTTCAGTTTGTTTTAAACCTTGTAGCACTTGCAAAAAGCCTTAGTTTGGATGGACTATTGATGCAAGGCCTAGACACTTCATGTAATTCTATTGCCCACTTTTTTTGCCCAAGCCAGGTTTTTAGAACACTTCTTGTTTTTCTCGATAATTATCGGTGTCAACTCTAAAGATAATATTAAAGTACTTCAGCCAGTGTCACACAATGTTTTTAAAAAAGAGAGTATATATGAACAGCAAGTATCTATGCATTAAATGCCAAAAAAATCTTACTTCAGATAACTTGACAAAAAATTTAATGAAGAAACTTATCTTGCAAAAAAAATCCAAATCACATGCAGAGCAGCAGCATCTCCCCTGGGCATAACTTGACATAGTTGAAGCATACAAGAGTTGTTGTACACACCACTTACAAGTAAGGTTAGTACTCTTCTGTATTAAAAGAAACAATTAATAGGGACAAAACAAGATGATCAATGACCTGAACTGGAAGTGAAATTGGACAAATTCTGAAATGACTACTTAACTCGTTGGCAACCCAAATTGTCAAAAAAGGAGATTTAATCACATGAAATGATAAACAAAGATAATAATTTTGCAGTTAATTTCGCAAGTCAGACGTAGTTTTAACTCAAACTACCCTATTTTGCCTTAGTGGGGTTCTCATTCAGTCTTCTTTTTCCACTAATTTCACATCCTAATATATTCTATGTTGGGGTAATGCTACCTAAAGTATCTAAATATCTAACTTGTAGTACAATATAACCAATGGATAACATACCTGTGTGATCCGCATAAAAATAACTGTATAATACTCTATTTTTTCAAATAATAGAATTTGGGTTAGATTGCATCTGGTTACCTTGTTACTCAAATAAGCATAAACTGAGGAAAATTGATATGTGGATGCACCTGAGACAGCTGATGTTTTTCCCAACTTCAAAGCTCAACATTGGCTTGTGCGCGTCTTGGTTTCTAACAACTCATTGTCGACACAAAAGGGAATTAACAAGAAGGGCTGAAACAAAACAAACAAGGCATTATCAACATAACGTTTTACATTACTGTTTTGTAAAGCTTAATTTCAGTTTGTGTTAAACCTTGTAGCACTTGCAAAAAGACTTAGTTTGGATGGACTATTGATGCAAGGCCATGAGGTTTCAAGTAATTCTCTTGAAAAAGAAAATCTAATTGGAATATCAATAAAAAAAAAACTAGTACATGTGCCCAGTTTATTGGCCAACGCAAGATTTTTAGAACACTTCTTGTTTTTCTCAACAATTATCTGTGTCAACTCTAAAGATGATATTAAAGTACTTCTGCCACTGTCAGACAATGCTTTTAAATAAGAGGGTATATATGAACAGCAAGTATCTATGCATTAAATGCCAAAAAAAATCTTACTTCAGATAACTTGACAAAATATTTAATGAAGAAACTTATCTTGCAAAAATTTTCCAAATCACATTGAGAGCAGCAGCATCTCCCTTGGGAATAACTTGACAACGTTGAAGCATACAAGAGTTGTTGTACACACCACTTACAAGTAAGATTAGTACTCTTCTGTAGGAAAGAAACAATTAACAGGGACTAGGCAAGATGACCAATGCCCAGAACTGGAAGTGAAATTGAACAAATTCTGAAATGACTACTTAACTCGTTGGCAACCCAAATTGTCAAAACAGGAGATTTAATCACATGAAACGATAAACAAAGATACAGAATTTTGCAGTTAATTTCGCAAGTCAAATGTAGTTTCAACTCAAACTATTTTGCCTTATTGGGGTTCTCATTCGGTGTTTATTTTCCACTAATTTCACTACCAAATATATTCTATGTTGGGGTAATGCCTGTATAACATACCTGTGTGATCCGCATAAAAATACCTGTATAAAACTCCATTTTTTCACCAATAACGGCACATTAGTATCAATGCACAACAAGCAAGTATTCTTTGATTGCACAAGTTATCTTATTTGAGAAAATGGAATATCTAAAGAGGAAACTTATCTTGCAAAATTTGTCCGAATCACATTGGGAATAGCAACACCGCCCTCAACATAGCTTGAAAAAGTTAATGCATAGTATGAACCATTTTAGAATCACATTGGTGCTTTTCTGTAAAAAAATACAAAAACACAAAAACAATTAATGGGGACAACGCAAGATCACTAAGACCTGATCTGGAAATGAAATTGACCAGATTCTGAAATTACTACCCAGCTCTATTATTAAAGTTGGGGATTAAAAGTAGTTACCAATAAAATCAATTGAAACAAAGTTGAAACATAGTTAAATGAAGTAGGTTAAGGTTTCAAAAATGTGACCAAAATAGTTAAATGTAGTGTGATTGGAAAACCAGTCGATAGGGTTGGATGTAGTAAGGTCCCATATGTGGAGAAGATTATCATTTCCACCACTTGCAAGGGGCACAGAAAGAGCTGACGGTATAAGCCCGAGCTCTGATGTCATTGTTCATGATTGCACCATCCATGCCACCAGTTGTGAGAATGTTGTTGTTCCATTCAAGGGACCCGACCCAAGACTGACGGGTCCCTCTTAAAGTCCTGACCTGTAGATGAGAATGTGTTCAAATAATTAGTATGAAGCACATTGAGTGGAGCAAAAAATGCTAGAAATTGTTTTGATATTATTGACATAATAGAATGGTTTAAGTGTAACCAAATTAATCATACTAACCAGCTTATTGGAGGTTGAATCCCACAGCTGTACATCAGATTAGTTGAGACCAATAGCTATGTATTGCATATCTGGAGCCCACTGACACTAGTAACGGTGCAAATGTCATCATCAATTGTCACCAATTGTCACCAATTCAGAGGTAGACCCGTTTGCAGCATTCCACAGGCAAACGGTGTTGTTAAGTGCAATTAATAACACGTTAGCACTTCTCCAGTCGAGCAGATTAAGGTAGTGTGCATCTACTATATCTGGTGCATCCAATGTTCTCTCAGCTGACTGCATAATTGAGAAAGAATAAGCATGTCACAATTCCAAAAATAAGTTATCAAAAAAACAAATTGACAAAAAACTGTATATGTTTTATACCAGAACAAGAATAACAAGGTACATTAAAAAAATAAATTCATATACACCTTACACGGACATAAATTGTAGGGCACAACCACAAATAAATCTCAACAAATATTATAATAAGCATGTCATAATTCCAAAAATAAGTAATAAAAGAAACAAATTGACAAAAAATTGTAACAGTCTGTTTTATATATACCAGAACAAGAACGAACAAGGTATATCAAACAAAAAATTCACATACCATACACAGACCTGAATTGTGGGGTACAACACGCAATCTCAACAACTCCTAACCAAGCTAAACATTGTACTAATTAAATTTGTTGAAATAGAGACCTAGTAGGTAACAAAACTACAGACCCGGCTTTTATGTAACAAAGGGCCCTAAAAGGACATCAGCCTAATCGTAGCCCTAGCAAAAAAAAACAAATAAAAGAACATCCAAGAAACTAAACCCAACTAAAGAAAAATGAACAAGATGATATACCTGAGGGATGTGCCTACGCTGCTTTGCAGGCTGGGCTCGAGTGGAAAAACGGATGTCTGGCAGCAGATCGACAGGTGCAGGAGGCTTGTTGCGGAAAGAGAGGATGCATGTCCGTCCCTGCAGCATGGTGTCAGCTAGAAGCTTTCGGTATGCCTCTTTCGCAGGAGATGTCACTTCTTTGTTCTCCTTGTCTCTCTTTGACTATGTCAGGAGGTACTGAGCTACATCCCTGTTTTTCATTTATTTTAGAAACAAAAAAAATCTGTAAAACATTGCAAGATTTTGTAAAAGAAACAGAAAAATTGTCAAAATTAAGGTTAAAAATGCAAAATACTAGACCAATTGACAGAATTTCAAGAAACAAGATTGTAGATCGAAGTAGAGAGGAAATGTAGAGAGAAGTACCTAAGAGGAGAGGACGCCTGTCTTCGTCTCTGCGAGAGGGTCTGAAAGAGGCGCGTCTGAAAGAGACTAGGCAGAGAGCGGTATAAGCGAGGAGAAACCGCGGCGGACAGCTTCTCAATCTCGTAAGACAGAGGCTTGGCACGGTAGTCTCACGCGCGCGGGAGGAGAGGACAGGCGGAGACTTGGCACGCTCTCTCCTTCAATCTCGTAAGACAGAGGCACGCTCTCTCTCTCTCTCTCTCTCTCTCTCTCTACCTCGCTCTTTCTCCGTTGAGAAGAACTAAATGAACATTTGAGAAAGAACTGACAAAGAACTAAATGGCATTAAATAAAACTATGGGAGAAGCGGGGCTACAAATAGCCGTTGCGATCAAACGGAAAGGGAAAGGATCTTCGCCATTAATGTCAGTGAAATAGCCGTTTCGAACGGAAAGGATCTTCGCCATTAATGTCAGTGGATTTCTAAAGATATCAAAAAGATTCGGAGCACAGGTCTACAAATAACCGTTGCGATCGATCCAAAAGCATTTTCGCCATTAATGTCAGTGTGTTGTAAGATCTCGGTGGTGGATTTGGAATATGTCGGTGGATTTCGTAAGATATAAAAAAGATTCGGAGCTGGGAGAGAAAGCGGAGCGGAGGTTTATCAAGGGTTTATGGAATTCTAAATTCAGATAGTGCGAAATGAATTATTTTGGCAGAACAAGGGCTCGATCGGTTCCTCTTAATTTGGGAAATAAATCTGCTGTTCTTCCGATCCTAACCGTTCATCGTCATTAGGATTCGTGCATTAAAACTTATATCATTGAGATTCGTGCATGAAAAAGTTTGAATGATTGAGATTGGAATAACAGCAGATTTATTTCCCTTTACAGATGCGTCAGAGACTCGGAGCACGCCCGTTTATTTTACAAGAAAGCGCTTTTGTTTTGGAGTTATTCCAAACCTCCGAATCTATATACATTGAAACACAATCAAGTTTCATTTATAATTCTTTTCAATTTTTCCATCGTTTCAACTTTCTCTACACTAAGTCAAGAGTTTGACAGATCTCCAGTAGTACCTCACTGCTTTACTTTATGTTTTCTTCTGTTAAATATCCTTTGCTGCTCTTCCTGTAGTGAGTTACTACTATATGAGTCTGTCTGTGTGACCCATCCGTCCGTGACTATTGAGTTATAAGAGTTGAGTCATAAAGGTTGAAACAGAGAAACAGCACTCCTGTCTCTCAGGTAATGATATTTTCCAAAATTAAAAAATTGAAAAATTACCAAATGGGAATAATGCATCAAAAATTGAATTATGATGTGATTAAAGGGATAAAATGTCATGGAGTTTAGAACAATTTAATTTCACTCCAATTTTAATAACGATAAAGAGTTTTGAGATGAGTAGAACTAGGGTGTTCTTAAGCTCACCAAAGCTCTTTGTGAGTTTAATTCAAAAACTCATCGGATTGGTTTCAAGCGACGCATTCAAACTATTGAAACCGATCTACTTCACGAGTAATGAGTTTACATGTCAAATTTTTAAATTTTTGAACTAATTTAATATAAAATCAAGCTGTCAAAAAATGATAAAAAATGAACACATTAAAATTAACTTATAAATCATCTTTTTTTTACCGCTTGACTTTATATTAAATTAGTTCGAAAATTTATAAATTTGACATGTAAATGCATCACTCGTGAAGTAAATCAGTTTCAACGGTTTGGATGCATCGTTTGAAGCTAATTCAATAGATTTTTGAATTAAGCTTGGAGAGCTTAAGAACACCCTAGTTCTACCCTTTTGATATCAATAAACTTTATACATAATTCGTTTTTTGTGGTTGAACTTTATTTATCTAATTTTAATTAAATAACTTTTATTTTTGTCAAAATTTGGTCACTTTCTTCAAATGCAATATGAATTATATGAGTGAACAGTGCATTTAATTGCTCTAATTTTTATTCCTTAATTCCTAGTAACTATATCATGAACTATATATTATGATTTTCTAAAATGAAGTTAGGGACGCCACCTGTGTAAGAAAGTATTTTTATTATAATATAAACATTCTTTGATCGGAAAATTTACATATTGAGAAAAGGAATGGAGATATGTATTTCTCGTAATTTTTCAACCATATATAAAACACGAAGAAACATCAATTGTTTATGCATTGTTTAATATTTAATACAAATACTTTGTGGACATATTAACTTGATATACAAGATAGCTAGAGCCTAATAAAATTACAAATTCATAATTTACTAATTTATTGGCTTGAAATTTATATATTCAACATATGCAAGATAACTATATTAACAATTTTTATTTTATTTAGTATTTTATTTGATTTTGTGCTAAAAAATTATACTGGCTTACTTGGTTAGTGTTCAAAAGCTAAATTGATGATTTTATTTAATTTTGTGGTGTGCGTATGTAGGGTACATATAGCGTCGAAAACTATTGCTATCTTGCAATAGGTTCTAGATATTCCTAGCTACATCACCTTCTATAATTGTTGCTACTTTTTTCAATACTCTCTGAGTTTGCCGACATTTTTATTAATATCCAAAGTTTAATACAAATTATTAATTATACCCAGAATCGGACCAATTATCGAAATATACTCAAGCCGGCTATTTTCTGGCCGGCTATGTTCCCTCCCTAAGCCGGCCATTTTCTGGCCGGCTATGTACCTTTTTTTTTTTCCCGCATTTCACCCTTTATATACCCCTTTTTCTCTCTCTCCTCTCACAATTCTCCCATCTTCAACCGAATTTTCTCTCTTTAAGGTAATTTTTTTTTTATCTAATTTAATTTTTAATTTATTTATTTTAGGGTTTATGATTTAGATTTTAGGTGTTATAATTTAGATTATGTTGTTGTAATTTAGTGTAATTAGCTAAGTTAACTAATATTTAGTGTATTTTGGTCATTTTGACCATAATTAGACTTATTAAGGGTAATTTTACCGAAATTAGCACAATTGACCAATATTTAGGGTATTTTGGCATTTTTACCATAATTAGGCTGATTAAGCGTAGTTTTACCGAAATTAGCACGTTTGACCAATATTTAGGGTATTTTGGTCTTTTTTACCATAATTAGGCTAATTAAGCGTAATTCAGTGTAATTTGCACAGATGACCAATATTTAGGGTATTTTGGCCTTTTTTACCATAGTTATGCTGATTAAGCGTAATTTTACCGAAATTAGCACGTTTGACCAATTTTTAGGGTATTTTGGTCTTTTTACCATAATTAGGCTGATTAAGCGTAATTTAGTGTAATTACCACAGATGACCAATATTTAGGGTATTTTGGTCTTTTTTACCATAATTAGGCTGATTAAGCGTAATTTTACCGAAATTAGCACGTTTGCCAATTTTTAGGGTATTTTTTGGCCCTTTTTACCATAATTAGGCTGATTAAGCGTAATTTAGTGTAATTAGTATAGATGACCAATATTTAGGGTATTTTGGTCTTTTTTACCATAATTAGGCTGATTAAGCATAATTTAGTGTAATTAGTACATATGACCAATATTTAGGGTATTTTGGCCTTTTTTACCATAATTATGCTGATCAAGCGTAATTTCACCGAATTTAGGTTATTTTAGATATCAGGATGCCTAGAGCACGGCCTACCCAGCGTCCAGTAGTGGACGAGCCATCAGTACTAGCAGCACGGAGCACATCAGTCCTCTCCTGTGGATTCCCCACAGCGAGCACCGAGTCTCACTGGCTTCTCGTGAGGTACGTTCCTTTTCTTATATTTTCATTAAATTTTGTTGGATTTAAATTTTATTTTGTTGTCACCATGCGGATTACATTTTTCAACGCAGGACACGGATCTTCTACATGTGAAGTTGAGGTGCGTTTACATGAGGTACTACGAGATGATGGAGCCGTACCTCGTCAACCTGGGTCTCTACCAGGTTGTGGACATCGTGCGGACAGAGAAGAGCATCATCAATGCATCTCTCATCGCTGGACTGGTGGAGCGATGGCGTCCCGAGACGCGCACGTTTCACATGCCATTCGGAGAGATGACAGTTGATGCTGGCAGAACGCAACGCAAGTTTCGGTACGCTTGAGGGCGTACCTTTTAAAACCGCGTTAACACTCCACGAGTAAGGGATGCAAGTGCACAACCCCTATCGTGTAGTATAATCGGGTATCGATCCTCAGGGACGGTTAATTGCGAGGTTAGACTCTAAACAAACTCGGTTGAAAACTAGAAGTGGAAAAGGTTTGGTTTGGTATTTAATTTCCTAAATGGTCAAATCAAACAATTCAAACAGTTCAATTAGATGTAATAAAGTGATTGGAAGAAATGTAAATTGTGTTTTGATTATGGATAAAAAGCGTTTCCAGGGTTTCAGACTTCATCTCTGATCTGCCTCTAGTGGTACGGCCCGTACCAAGTTGGTACGGCTTGGCTGTACTTCACTTGGTAAGGCAAGGCCGTACCACCCTGGTAAGACCCGTACTGGCTTCCCAGAACAGAACCTACCAGTTCGAGTGAATGCTTTCCTTTGCTGGTACCTTGTGCTAAACTCTTTAGAAAGGTTCAATAGACCATACCTAAAGTTCCTAACCCTCAACCATCGTTTGTTGGATCAAGATCTAGGTTGGAATGCAATTGATTGCCTTTTAGGGTTTCTACACCTCAACTCTCGTGTGTTGGTACAGATCTACCCTAGCTGGTTGATTGGAGGTCTAAGGCACCCTCTAATCTGTCGATTAGAGGAGAATTCAACCTTTCGGCTTCAATTCGAACTATTCTACCCTAAGCATTTGATTTGGATGAGAGATTGAGATGATCACATGACCTTGATAGGTTCGATCTAAACCTAGAGGCACATCATACAACAATCACAGCAAGCAAAGCAAAAGATAACAAAGAAGATCACAATCAATCAAACTAAAGAGTTCATACAAGATACAAGTCAAAGAAAGTCAAAACAAATCAAGAATCAATCTCTAACCCTAGAAACTAAAAGAACTACTCACAGCACATGATCAGATCTAAAAATACAATAAAAGGGAGAGAGATAGCCATGGATCGAAGGGATCGAGAGGAGGAAGCTAGATCCGTCGAGTTTCGCCTCTTTCCTCTTCCTTCCTTCTTGCTCCTAGCTCCTTAGCTCTCTTTCTCTCTCTTACTGTGCTCTCAAATGGATCTGGAATGGAATAGATGTCGAAATTGGAGAGTTCCCCGCTTTAAATAGCCTCTGCCAAAATTTGAATCTGTCAGGCCGCCTTTAAGTACGGCCCGTACCAAATTGGTACGGCCTGGCCGTACCAGGCGTGATGAGCTGAAAACGGCTAAGTCTGGTGAGACCCGTACCAAGCCTGGTAAGGGTCGTACCTCATCATCTGAATCGCCATTTCTTCGTGTGTTTTGCTCCAAACCTGCAGAAAACAAACAAACACTCAGCAGTACCAAATTCTAAACATATATCGATGAAATGCACATGATTCTGGTGAATTAGGGCACGAATCTGGTACTAAAACAGGCCTAAAATAGACTAAATATGCGAGGTATCAACAGTGACTCTCCAGGATGTGAGTGCTCTCTGGGGTTTGTCTATCCGTGGCACACCCGTCGGCGGCGTCTCTGACAGCACCAGATTCGCAGGTTATGTCGAGGAGTTGTTGGGAGCTGATCCTTCCTATATCATTGGGGAACATGGGAGGTCGAAGTTCCATTTGCGGATGACGAGGTTACGGCAGCACTTCATCGCGGGTCTCTCGGCAGATTCCACCGAGCTGGAGATTCAGAGGTAAATTTTTATTAATATCTACTAATTAATTTATAATACGATGATTCTATTAGAATTTTTATATGTTTTGTATTGCAGATATACACGGGGCTACGTGATGGACCTTTTTGGTTCTGTCATGTTTCCTGATTCCAGCGGTGATCAGATGCCGATGATGTATCTCCCGTTGCTGATGGACATTGAGCGGCCGTCGTCGTACATGGGTGGAGCTGTCCTGGCATATCTGTACTACCACCTGTGTCGTAGTAGTGAGGTAAGTCACCAACTCTTATTTTAGTGTAAATTATTTAATCAATCAATCCATCAAAATACACTGACGTGTAATGTTCTTGAAAATGAAGCCGACGGCGAAGCAGATGTACGGGCTGGTACTCCTGTTTCAGCACTGGTCGTGGTCACGGCTACCGGTGGGCCGTCCTATCCCCAATGAGGCGCCGGATTGGGGAGAGCCAGATGTGTTTCACTGCCCGGCATACGCCAAGAAGTGGTACGGTTTCCACCACTACCAGGATCGGACCCACGGTGCTACCGTTGGAATCAGGCCAGTCCAGTTAGAGCTTCAGAGTTTGCCTGAGCCTCTTGTTGAGTGAACGCCATACGATCAGTTGTACGAGGAGTTCCTCTTGCCGGGCAGTGTGACTGACGAGCAGGAGCGGGAGATGTGGTTCTATCGAGGTCCACTCATACATTTCTGGACAGTGGAGCACCACTATCCAGATCGGGTGCTCCGCCAGTTTGGTCGAGCGGCGTTGATTCCCAGAGACCCATCTTTGCCGAGTTCCACGCACAGAGACCTGCACAGGTAAGTCGTAGTCTATTGTATTTATTAAATAAATCATATTACTTGATAGTTTTTATTGCAACTAACGTCTTCTTTACAGCGTTACCCACCGAGGGCGACTGGATAAGGACTGGAGCACTCATTACGATGCATACTACGAGACGGCCCAGGATCCTCAGTATACAGACTTCTATCACGAGCCAGATGTATATCAGCAGACCCAGGGGGATCCCCAGTTGAGGTACGATGTATGGTACACGCAGGTCTGCATGGCGAGTGTCTATCTGCAGGGGGATTACGGTGCCCATCTCCGCGACAGGATCAAAACGGATGATGGTTACCATCCCAACGGTCGTGCATGGGCTCGCCAGGTAAAGCACCTAAAACCACATAGTTTTGGTCTAACTTAGTAGTACATCAATGTTTGATCTGACATGCCAAATTTTTTTCAGCTTTTGGCCGAGATCAAGGAGTGCGGGCATGGGATCCGCATGCTGGGAAGGAAGAACTGGAGAAGGCTTGGGTACCGCACACTCAAGAAGAATGCGAATGTGGTTGAGGATGCCGGGCACGGTGGAAAGATCATCGGTATGCTGCAAGACGCCAGAGAGAACATCAACTGGCGTGAGATAGATCCGCAGGAGCCCGATCCGAGCCCGGTTCTGATAGATGATATGCCATCTTCCCCCGATTCACATCCAGAGTGGGACTACCATCGTTGGGTATTATCCGACATTGGGTGGACGGCATGGTACGACGAGCATGGACGTCCGGTGCAGCCTCATGTATGTCATACTTCAATATCTGTCAGGTTTTAATAAAAAATTTCATTCAGATCAAATTTAATAATTTATGTGTATGATTGCAGGGTCCAGCAGAGATGCCACCACAGTCACCACCTGCGGAGACCGATACTTCTGAGTACGAGTCCCTCTCGTGCAGTCTCCATGAGTTCGAGGAGAGTTTCATGTCGGCACCGGCATGGCCCCGATATAGCACAGAGATGCCGCATGATGGAGAGGCTAGTGGTAGCGGGTCTCATACTCAGCCTGCCTTTGGGACTGGGTTTGCCGCATCTATCTTCGCTACACCTCCACCAGTACCGACAGTCTCCACGGGCGATGCCAGATGGGATACTGCCGAGCAGATACTGAGGTCTGCCGATGCCCCAGATGAGCCCGAGAGAGACGGAGCCTGGCCGCGTTGGCGCCGGGCGAACGCCGGAGTACCGCCTCAGCGATATTCCCCCTCTCCGTTTTAGTTGTATTTTTACTAGTTTTGTACTATTTATATTTGATATACTATTTATGTTTGGTATATTTGGATTATCCTATATTTCAGTTCCTGTGTATGTGTGCTTTTATGGTACTATTTTTATATTTTACAGATCAAAATAAATTATCATGATAATGCTAAACAGAAAATATAACAACATTAAAATAGTAGCACAACATAAAAAATAGTAGCACAATATAGCGTATTTCAATTAATATAGCGTATTGTAAAGTAATGTAATGTAATTTAGCGTAATTTAACATAATATAGTGTTATTCAATATAATTTCAATTAATATAACATATTTTAGTATAAATATGCTAATTATATATCAAAAGAAGTAATATAACAAATAATTTAAACAAAAAATTTCAAATTTTCAGTGTTAAATTTCAATACTTTGATCTTCGTAGTGTCTCTCTCTAAAAAACAGGGAAAAAAAAAAAAGGTACATAGCCGGCCAGAAAATGGCCGGCTTGGGTATATTTCGATAATTGGTCTGATTCTGGGTATAATTAATAATTTGTATTAAACTTTGGATATTAATAAAAATGTCGGCTTAGTCCGTACCCATTATGTTCACGATATAAATCAAGTTAATTTCTTTATAAAGCATATGCAATAGTATATTTGTCATGATATTATCACAGGTGCTTATTTTTATTATATTTACATATCTGATAACGGTAAAAAAATAAAATAAAGTGATACTACCATTGTGAAATTGGCAAAACTATTGGTTTTTATGCAAAAAGGTTAAACAATAATAATAACGGATGAAATATTCTGATATTATTTTGTACCATTTTCTTAGCGTGCAGAATTAAAAAAAAGGTTCCATTTTGTACCATTTTTCATTTGGTTGTTCTTTATTTCATTGCTGTCATTACAAATGTTAATTGAGGTTTGAATCTGTATGATATTGATGGTCAACTAATTAGAAGCAGATTAATTATGAAGTTAATATTACTTTTCATTCCCAAGTTAATATTTCCTAAGCTGCTATTGCATTTTCTATTTTGTATCATTGATGTAGGTCAAGTATGGATGGAAGTATAAATTACCATTCAACTATGATTTTAAGTATTTAATTAAAAACACTTAAATGCATAGTTAGAAGGTAATTTGGTAATATCTTTGGGAATTGCTTTGTTTTTACCAAATTTATGCAAATATATAGTTTCGCAAAATATATATGGTCAAGCATCCTAAATAAATAAAAAAATATACAATTTGCTGCACATATTCTTCTGTTAAACACAATTTGCTCTTGGTCCAATGGGCTTACTGCGTCCGTGTTCCTCTCAATTTTATTATTAGTCGCAGACGGCTGGGTCCTACAAATAGTTCTAAAATAGTTAAGGAACCCACTCATATAGTAACTTCGGGAAAGTTAGGCAAATTCTTCTATGGGCATAAGGACCTATTTATAAAATGAGCATATTTTCATTTTCAAAGTTCAAACAGTCGATCTGACCGTTCAACATTTTCTCCATATTACAATGTACTTGGAGGTCAAATTTTACATTTTTTTGAATTTTTTTACTATTTATTAAGGTGGGTACAAAATTCAATGGTCTGAATTTGACTAGTTTTGTAAAATAATTAATAAATAGTAAAAAATTCAGAAAAATGTAAAATTTGACCTCCAAGTACATTTTAATATGGAGATAATGTTTAACGGTCGGATCGACTGTTTGAACTTTGAAAATAAAAATATGCTCATTTTACAAATAGGTCATTATGCCCATAGAAGCATCCCTCGGAAAGTTATCATAGAAAAAGCAAACATAAACCAGTATGCAGTGTTACTTGGAATTCTGGTACTTGAGAGTACGCTTGACTTGAAAGAATAATTAATTAATTAACCTTTTAGGAAACAGACGAAATGAAATCTTTTAGTTAATTAGAAAAAAACCAAGAATATTTGTTGTAAAATCAATTTCAAGTCACATAATTAAATGTAATCTTGTTTTTTTTTTTCTTTGGAAAGTTTACTGCATATTTTGGGAGAAAGATCAAAATCAGAAAAACTTAGCTTAATTATGAAATTAAGAAAAATCAGTTGCAATTCCTTCACCTTTAAAGGGGTCATGTAATGCTCTGGATCCAACAAATCACTGAGATTTATCTCTTCCCTCATTGCACTCTCGCTATAACGCATTTTATTAATATTCAATAAAAACATGATAGGACAACTGCATTAGTTAAAAAAATTAGAGTTAAATAAAAAAAATTAGAAAATGTAACCAACAACAACAGGTTTTGTTTTTTTAAAAGGAGACATGATCATAAGCTTCAATTTGTAAGAGTGTTCAAATGCCTCTATTTTTGTACCTCCATTATGTCTCTAATTTTTAATTTCTAAAAACAGAAATTCGAAAATTTTATATGTCAAAATAAAATCATTAGATGGTTATATATATTTTTTCATACACATAAAAAATTATCACTTTTTAATTTTGGTTTTATATGAGTCAATAGGTTAATAAATCATCATCCAAATTTGGTTTTATCCATATCGGTGTACTTTAGTTTTACAAGCTCTTGATACTAACTAAAATAAAATTAAAATGTCATGATCTTATACATGTGTATAGAGAAAATTATATATATCATATATAATGGTTTTATTTAAATATTTAAGTTTTAAATTTAAAATTATTTTAGTTCTAAAAAAAAGTATAATAACCAAAAAAATTATTTTTACCATCTTCCAAGAAAAAAAATAACAAATAACCAAAATTTCTAGATTTATCCGGGTCGCCAGTACTTTGTCGTTACTTGTAGTTTCCTTATCACTTAAGAAAGTTGAACACAATTGGATGTACGTAAAAGGGAAAAGCAAATTAACAATTCATTCCAGAAAAGAAATAGGATTAAAAAAAAGCAGAGGCACCCCAAGGCCCGACATTTTTATTAATATCCAAAGTTTAATACAGATTATTAATTATGTCCAGAATCGGATCCAATATCGAAAAATACCCAAGCCGGCCAGAAAATGGCCGGCTTAGGTACTCCAGTAAACCGGCTATTTTCTGGCCGGCTTACTCCATTTTTTTTTTTTTTTGTAGAGAGACACTATGAAGATCAAAATATTGAAATTTAACTCTGAAAATTTAAAATTTTTTGTTTAAATTTTTTGTTATATTACTTCTTTTGATATATAATTAGCATATTTACACTAAAATACGCTAGATTAATTGAAATTATGTTGAATAACACTATATTATGTTAAATTACGCTAAATTACATTACATTACGCTAAAATACAGTAAATTACGCTAAATTACAAATGAATAGGGAGGATATCTTCACTGAAAAGGCGAAAAACGGCGATGAAACTTCAAACAGTCATAAAACGTTGCTCGAGTGTCCGATTTCAGCAAATGACCACTTTTCGGAAAGCTTGCGAAAATGCGCATGAGTCCGTGCCAACCATGGTGGATTTCAAAATTCAGAATCGCCAAAAAACAAAGGGAAGAGCCTCAAAACTTGAGTTGAAGTTTCCGATTAAGATTTTCATTTCTATCATTCAATCCAAGTAGCTCAGTAAATTAGTTACATAATGAACTTACAGATTACCAATTTTTACTATTTTTGGAATTTTTTTACTATTTTTTATAATTCATGAAAGATGTGCAAAATCAGTCTACTATAGCATAATTTTGTGTAGTTTAGTATTTTTTTTACCATATTTCAGCATAATTAGCGAAGTTATTGTAATTTAACGTAATTTAGTATAATTGAACATAATTTATTGTAATATAGTGTAATTCAACATAATTCAAGTAATCTAGCGTATTTTAGTATAAATATGCTAATTTATACATCAAAAGAAGTAATATAACAAATAATTTAAAAAAAAATTTCAAATTTTAAGAGTTAGGTTTCAATATTTTGATCTTCATAGTCTCTCTCTAAAAAAAAAAAAAAATAGAGTAAGCCGGCCAAAAAATGGCTGGTTTACCTAAGCCAGTCATTTTCTGGCCGGCTTGGATGTTTTTAGCGAAAGTTTGGAAATATGAGCATAATTAATAATTTGTATTAAACTTTGGATATTAATAAAAATGTCGGCCAGAAGGCAGATGTTTTGCCTCCAAACAAGAAACCAGTCTATTTATCTGGAGATTTGGAAAAAAAAAAATATACATGAACTAATGTCATCAGAGATTAAATAAATGCAATGAAAATGAAGTTGTACTCTGACAGAAACGGACATTATTCATTCTAAAAGAGGCTTGTAGACAAAACAAGCTAGATACCAAAAAAAATTGTCATTGATCAAGTATGCTCATAAGAATTGATCTTAGCCGATAATTGGAAAAATAAAAAAAGGTCGCCATTTGAAATGGAGATCCAATAACTGGGTGACCAGAGTAAATCTCGAATTTTGATCGAAAACTGTGGTTATTTTATTATTTATTTTAGAGATGGCAAAAATAAGAATTTCGGGTATAATAAATGTTAAAAAAATAAAGATATTTGAACTCTACTCAATTTGTAATATAGCAGGCAGTATTACTAATACAGAATTATTTTGTGACTAAACAAAATTATGTGTTTCCTTATTTTATGACAAACTGAAAAAAAAGGTAAAATCATTATTAGGGTATGCTATATAAAACATCTACGGTTCTACTTTCTTTGTAATCTAACAAATGTCTTTTAGTTGTCATAATTGTTGAATAAATATGATTGTTAATAGAAGATGGTTCAAATGTCACGTGTCTTCTATGTCTCAATCGTGCCTCACATTATTATTCTCATTTTTAAAGTCCAAATAGTCTACTCAAACTGCTCAACTTGATCTCCATATTAAAATGTACTTGAAGACCAAATTTTATATTTTTTAAATGAATAATTACTATTTTCTTAGATAAATACAAAATCATTGCATTTCAAATTGATTATGTACCGAAAAAATATATAATTTAGTCTCCAAGCAAATTTAATATGGAGATCATGTTGAGCTGTTCGGATTGATATTGTTTGAATTTTGAAATCGAAAATAAAGATGTGAGTCACAATTGAGACATAAAAGACATGAGGTATTTAATTTGAACCCTTCTTCTTTTATTACATGTCTTTAGTATTTTGAAAAGGATATATATTTTATTTAAAAAAAACTTCTTTCAATAAATTTTTGGAGTGAACTCTACATAACAACTGTAATGAATATCATATATAACCTTTAATTTAACATGCATAAGAAACTATGTGGTGTGATTATCTCCTAAGACAATTAGTTTCGGGCACTGTTTTTCGTTAAAAATGCTTGGAAAGAAATCCGTCTTTGCTTGAAGTTTATAACGAAAAAAAAATATATATTTCTGTTATAACTCGTTAAATCTTTGCTTTAGAAAACTAATGTACTTACAATTTCACCTTTATTTAGTATTTCAGATGTTTAAGTACAAATTGATAAATTAATTTGTATTTATATATACATCTTAAATTGTGTAAAGCGATAATAAATAAATTGTTGACTAATAAATATAATATTATCTATTTAATTTAAATGTGTCTGGGTCTGGGATTGTGTCTATTTAATTTATATATCCGTCACAAAGCGTTGAAAACTATTTGAAAATGTTTAGCAAGAAGTCAATTTGTAAATCGGATTTTCTTTCTTAATATCTTTCGGAGAAAATGTTAATCACGCAGCTTCATAATTTTATAGTTGTTAGGATTCGAAAAACACATGATATCTAAATTTCAACTCAAAGAATATATGCTGCTTAGATTCTGAAACCAATAATATACTCTCTTTTTTTTAAGAAAAAAAAATGCGCCTATCTTCTATTTCCAATATCACTAATGTATTGGTTTGTTTACTAATTTCATGTTGAATTTTAATTCGGTATATATTTTTTTTTTTCAAAATTCAAACCAAATCAAATATAATTCAAGTTCGTTGTTTTTCGAATCGGATTGATCGGGTTAATTGGATTTGATGAATTGTTTGTAGATACCTAACAAACATCGATTAATCCGCGTTCAAACTTTCAAAATCTTGCTTTTCAGTGTATACAACATGTACATTTGATGGTGCAGAGAAACAGCTTTTGCATTTTTCTGTGATTCAGTTTATGCACCCATTTATGGCAAGTTGTAGTTAATATTTTTAAACTAATCTACAATTAATTGGCATTTAACAATTCTACTATCTCGTTGCTATTTGTTTCTCCAATCCCTCACCCCCTCATAGTTTCTAATTGTTCTCGGTTGACCAATAAAGAGAGCGAGCAAACAGCTAACAACAAAAATCAGATACTATTAGAAATAATCAAGTCCAACAAGTATTTGATTGCTGGTACAGAATTGTACCAAGGGTTCAGGACAATGCATTGGGCCATGGTACCAATTGGTACCAGTGAGAAATAAATCAAAAGGGTCAGTCAAGATTGTACCAAACAGCAAGACAAATCAAATAAATAAATCAATCACAAATCAGAAATGCTAGTAAATAATTTTTGTAGCCATTGATTGCCTTAATAGTTTACTTCCTTCACATAACAATTAAGACATGTTAACTACACAACAAACATATCTAATTTGTCTTACAATTACAACTGATTAGTTTTCACACCTAATAAACAAAAACATGAATTACCAGCACATTTATATAACGCATGAGCTAGTGTTGCCAAAACATATACTTATTAGCGTTGAGGTCTTCGCAAATTACACCCAATCTGTTACCTTCAGAAGTAATTAACAAGCAATAATTTAATTGCAAAGAAAAGCAGGGTGTACTTTGCAAACAAAATGAACCTCTATACATATGTCTTAGCTACTCACCCGATTTAAATGAACTACCATGGTTAGAATTTCTCCTCTTTCTTGCTTTCTTAGTTCAAAAAGGCAAAGATCCCCTTGCTTCAGTCCATTTCTGCATACAAATTTTTGCCATCCTTGACCTATGTACTTGCAATTTTTATTCTTCACGTATTTTGCAGTACATGCCTGGCTTATCTTATCTAAATCGGCAGGTAACAGAGTAATCATCTTCTCCTCGTTTTCAAGAACTTTGCGAGCAAAACCAACTGGTAACCTCTGGTAACATAGTAGTAACATAGTACAATAAGATAGTAAGATTGGTGCATAGTACAAGTAAGATAGTTAGCTTGATCGCATATGTGGTTGATATTTATATCTTTCTTTATGTAATTTGTTTTGTTTCCCATCAATGCAATTTTAAGTAACGGTGACAATATAAAAAATGCTTACGTACCAGTACACAATTTACCCTTGGTTGAATTTCGGATGGAGTCAAGATTTTGACAAACAAGTCACTACCCTTTTGAGTTTTTCGGGCCATCCTGTTAGCAATCTCCTCTTGAGCTTTTGTCAAATGGGTCTTGTGGGGTACGACATATAAACTGGAAGCTTTCTTAGTTCTATTCTCCTTTGTTTTTCTTATTCTAACAGTTCTGTGCTCTCCTTCACTCTCGCTTGATTCTTGTACAAATTCTGTAACCAGAAAATTTCAGAATAGGGGAAAAAAAGGGAGCAATTATAGGATCAGAATCACATTCCTTGACAAAATAATATCCTTGATGCATAAAAATTAAACAGTTCAAAAATAACGAATATGAACAAAATATACCAAATTACCAACCTCTTCGTTTCCTCTTATAAGAAACCCTTTCTTTAATCGTGCGTGCTCGAGTGGCACGTGATGCAATATCACTAGAAGATTGATCACTATCACTACTACCAAGGGATAAAGATATGATCTCTTTCTTAGCCTCACTGTGAAGTGCAACATTTTCTTCGACTCCTCTGACTGTGTCTTTGTCTCCGTCTCCATCTTTTTTGCTAAGAAAGCAGCGGCTTTAATTTTCACATCCACTCCGATTAAAGATTGCAACTTTAAAAGAGGAATTACCATTGTATGGTATGTAAATATATAACAAAACATCATTCTTATCTATTCGATTAGCATTTACAAATTCTTTCCAACCAGATCGCATAGCAAATGTGTTGCATGTTAGATGACCTGATCATTTTCACATGCCAAGTAATTTCGCTTGGACCTTCAAGTTGAACAATTTCTCTCATGGACCTTCTTTGGAATATTCTGCAAGGAAATAAAAATTTCTTTGTCATTGTATTACTTTTTTTTTTTTTCAGTAATAGTGGGTAATTTTACAAGCAATCAGCAAAAAGTGTTTATTGTACATTTGTACTAATACAAAAAAGTAATTTTACAAGCAAACGAACGAACTGCTGACTGAAAGAAAACAATTTAGAGAAAGGTCTCTATATATCTTTGTATGCATTAAGAAAAAAAAAGTAGAAATTTTGAAGGATAGTATAAACTTGCCATTGTATGCATTGAGACAGCATCCATCTCTACATAAAAGTTACTCATGGTCTCTCTCTCTCTTCCCCTTGGTCTCTTTACCTCCAAGAAAATCTAAAATCTCCGAATCTACATATACATTGAATCACAATAAAGTTTTATCAATTTACTCTTTTAAGTTTACGCAACGTACCAACAGCTCCATTTGGTCTCTACAATCAAATCAAGTCGTGTGTTGACAGAATGACAACTCTCTGATGTACCCCGGCTTTTAGGAAGATGAAAAAGAAAGGAAGCTTTTATCCTCTGTTGCATATCCTCTGATAACCTTCCTGAAGCGAGCTACTATATGAAGTGGGCTTCGTAACAGGAGTCGGGTCAAAAAAGCTGGAACAGAGATATATTGCTCCTGTCCAGTTTGGGAAATATTAATGTTCAATAGATCATCTCCAGTGAAAAGATAATGACATTTATTGACAGAATAGATTTCACTTTATGCAGCGCTCATACAATATAGTCAAAACAGTTTCCAAATGACCAGTGTGCTGTATGAAGAAAATTCTGCTCCTTCAATATCTTGACCCTTCGTTCCCCTTTGCATCACTTGATGGCTAGGCTATTAATTGTCATTCATTTTCAAATAAATTAAGAAACTACTAAACTAATGGAGAAAAAATGTATATAAGAGCCTAGCTCATTAAATGGTAGCCTCTACCATAATTTTTTTTTAAAAAAAAAGAGCCTAGTTGGTATAATTTAATTTACCACTTTGAATCAAAAAAGAAATTTATGATGTGATAAATGAGATAAAATATTACGAAGTTAGAACACTTTTGGCTCTAACATAAATGAAAGTAAATTATTTTTAATCATTAAACATTATATAAAATTCGTTTTCTCATTGAACATCAATTTATCTAGTTTTGATTAATTTATTTATTTTGTCTAAATTTAATCATTTTTTAAATGCAATATGAATTACTTTGATTGTTTCAGGTGTTGGTTTCTGCTACCACCTGTTGGAAGCGAACGGTACGATGAGCATCAGATTAAACTATTTTAATGTGAATCAAACTATTCTAATTGAACATCAAACTGAATTTGATTCAATGTCTATCGGTCCGTCTCCAATTCCGGCGTATTAATTAGCAAAAATATTAATTAGTCGAGATTAACGAGACGAGTATAAATGAATTTTTTGCAAAGCTTTTAATTGCATTAACGAGGATAATGTTGTAGATATGCCTACTGAGTTTTTGGACGAAAATGCCTCTTAATATTGAATTTCGCATCTCTATCGAGCTAAAAATAATTAATTATAAATCCATAAAAGAGTAAAATTTCGTAACTTATTAATCACTAGCCATAGACCTGGCGTTGCTTCGGCAATTGCTTTTTGAGGCATGAAAAAAAATGTATATTACAAACCTATATATATATATATATTAGTTATGTATCAACAGATTAATTAGCCTTGCTATAAATTCTTCTTACATGGTATATGCTAGAATCTATGACACAATTATTACAATTGATGGCTCAAGGAAAGCATAAGCAATCAAGAAAATTTAATTAGAGGTAAGCAACAAAGTCATTCTCAATTTCCCTTCCATACTTTTACAGTTTGTTAGAGGAGAGGCTACGAAAAAGACACTAATCATTCTTAACCTTTTGCATGCATTGCTCCACGGATGCACGGTGCATTGCATGGCTTAACTCTAATTTGATCTCGTGGTCATTTTTTAGCTCAATTGAACGCGGAGTATCTGGAACAACATCACCTAAAGAAAATAAAAAAATAAATGGATGTAGTAATTTAGTGTGTCTGCAATTTAATTTAAAGTGATTAAGGTTGTCAAAAGTGTTGAACTTACAACTGGACAAATCCAAATCTTCGGCTTATATCAGACCCTGCATCTGGAAAATAATCTCAATTAGTAAATTGTAGAAAGCAATGATTAGCAAAAAAAGAAAAAGAAAATTAAAGCTGGAGGACATGTAATGCGAAACCTGGTGATTGATTTAATCCAAAAATACGATGAATCTATCAACCAATAAATGAATAAACTGAAAAGGCTGAATTTATAGAAATGTCCGAAGAAATTGATATAATTGAAATTCTGACCCCAGAAAAAGCCTACGTAAAGAGATTTAATTTGCAAAACATAAGTTTCCAATAACAGTGTTATTTCCATCCAAGATATGAAAATATGTGATAAAAAAATGAATTTCTGTATATATTTCCAAGAATTTATAATTATAAAATTGGAAAAATATATTTGTATGATTGAATCCAAAATTTATTCATGCACGTACCTCTGCACATAAAATGGTAAAATATATTCTAGTTAGTATTTCAATACAAAATATGAATCAAAACATATTTTTTTCATTTTGGCGTATGGGCCAGGGTACCATTCTTAGTAAGTAGGCTTTTGTCATGTTCCGCTTTAAAGTTTGAACCTTTGAATGACTACGGATGAAAAATTGAGAACTAATTGTGTGATTATATTAAGGAAAAAATAAAAGAAAAATAAATTTGCTAGTTTTGGTACACAATTAATTAATGTGTGAATGTAAAGTGAGCATAAATATGTGTGTTCTTACATATTTTTTTATGATATGTTGGGTTGAACTTCATATTAATTAATTACATGACTTATTGGTTTAAAAGTATAGCAGAGTTTTTGAAGAGAACATTCTTTTAACTTTTTTTTTTCAAGTAGTCTTATATTAATTAAGAAATATTAAAAAAACTTTATCTTATTTCTTTACTTTTTGTTATGAAATTTTCAACGTAACTTTATGGAGATAATTACATACGTCTTTCTGTCAAAAAAATGAAGAAGAAGAGGAGATAATCATATATAAGTTATTGAAGAAAACCTAGGAAAATATACAATGTTCTAAAATTTTGACAAATTTCAAATATGTATTGTTTGTTTATCTTAGAATATCATTCAGATAACTTGCTCTGCAGAGCCCATATTGAAGATTACCTGGCATTAAACTAGTTATTTATCTTTAATACTTTGTTTTTAACATTGTTTGACTAGTAATTTACAACAAAAATAATACTATTACAAACTTTTTTGTGGATATGATTTTTTAATACAAAAAGTAAACTTAATTTCTATGATTTAAAATTTTAAATGCATATCAACATACAACATTGATCATTATATAAAAAAAAAAGAGTTCTTGTTTCGGATTTAATGTAAGAGCATATTGCATAATATTATCCACAATTTTCAATTTGTAAATATTTCCTGACATCAATATATTCAAAACCAAATAAATTTTATGTATGAGCATTTAACATTTAACTATCAAATAATCAACATTCTAAAAAGATAAAACTGCAAAACTAATTTTCCTATAGTTCAAGATAAAAAAAAAAATTTGCTCATTTTTTTACATGCCGTAACAACAGAAATTAAAAGTAGATATATTTTATTATCGTTTGCAATATTTGTAACCTAATTATCCATTTTAACATTGCGTACTTGTTTCTTATATACATTTTAAATGAAATATCTGTTTTGGAAATAATTATTTTAGATGAAAAATTCATACATTTATAGTATTTATGTTTTTTTAAAATACAAAATTAAAATAAATATAATGTAATATATTATATATTACCTAAAATTTTGTTTATAACAAATTCACTTAAATTTACATCAAACATCAATGTCACAAATATGACGATTCAAAGCTCAAAACAAGTCATCTTAATTTCAAATTGTGCAAATTGATACAGGAAAAAAAAATCCGGCAATGGATAAATTAAATAGTGAGTTATTGTTAAAACCTACATTAAATATCAACATCCTAAATACAAAGCCAAAAAGCACGTCATAACAATTTCAAAACACGCAAAAAAATTAACTAAATAAAGACTTGATATCAATGAATAGGTTAACCACATATCACCAATCCTTACGAAGTTATCACGCCTTTAGGTGAGAATAATGAGGGACAAAATAATTTTGTTGATATTAATTTTTAATTTATCAAGTCTACATTTAGATCCACTGGGAGCCGACATTTTTATTAATATCCAAAGTCAATTACAAATTAATAAATTTACTCATCATTTCCGAGTTTTTCCAAAAATGTCCAAACCAGTCATAAAATGACCGGTTTTCTCTTTTTTTTTTTCAGAGACACTATGAAAAACAAGATAATGAAATCTAACACTGCAAATTTGAATTTTTTATTTAAATTATTTGTTAGATTACTTCTTTGATTTATAATTAGTATATTTATACTAAAATACACTAGATTACTTGAAATTATGTTGAATTACACTATTTTATGTTAAATTAAGCTAAATTATGTTAAATTACGCTAAAATACGGTAAGTTCCAGTAAATTACTGTGTGTCTTCATAGTGATGTATAATTAGAAACTATTTTTGTTTCTCATTTATCTTTATAGTGATTTATAATTAAAACTATTTTCTAAAGAGACACTATGAAGAGCAAGATAATGAAATCTAACACTGAAAATTTGAATTTTTTGTTTAAATTATTTGTTATATTACTTCTTTTATGTATAATTAGCATATTTATACTAAATACGCTAAATTACTTAAAATTATGTTGAATTACACTATATTACGTTAAATTACGCTAAATTACATTACATTACGCTAAAATACGGTAAATTCCGCTAAATTACGTATGAATAGGGACGATATCTTCACTGAAAAGGCGAAGAAGGACGACGAAACTTCAAACGGCCATAAAACGGCGCTCGAGTGTCTGATTTCAGCAAATGACCACTTTTCGAAAAGCTTGCGAAAATACGCATGCGTCAGTGCTCACGATGCCAAATTTCAAAATTTAGAATTGCCAAAAACTAAGGGAAGAGCCTCAAAATATGAGTTGAAGTTTCCAATTAAGATTTTCATTTCTATTATTCAATCTAAGTAGCTCAGTAAATTAGTTACATAATGAACTTGTAGAATACCAATTTTAACTATTTTCAGAATTATTTTACTATTTTTTATGATTCATGAAAGATGGCACAAAATCGGTCCACTTTAGCGTAATTTACCGTATTTCAGCATAATTAGCGAAGTTATTGTAATTTTAGCGTAATTTAACGTAATTTAGTGTAATTCAACATAATTTATTGTAATATAATGTAATTCAACATATTTTCAAGTAATCTAGTGTATTTTAGTATAAATATGCTAATTATAAATCAAAAGAAGTAATCTAACAAATAATATAAACAAAAAAATAAATTTTCAGTGTTAGATTTCATTATCTTGCTCTTCATAGTGTCTCTAAAAAAAAGAAAAAAAAAACAGAGAAAACCGGCCATAAAATGGCTGGTTTCTGGGGAGAGAAAACCAGCCATAAAATGGCCGGTTTGGACATTTTTGGAAAAACTAGAGAATCATGGATAAATTTATTAATTTGTAATTAACTTTGGATATTAATAAAAATGTCGGCACCGGTAGGTAGGATTTAAAAAAAAAAATATAATTAAAATAATTAATTTAAAAAAAACAACTTGATTATCTCGTTTTTTAGAAAAACCATAAAAACCGAACTGACAATTTGGCATGAATGTTTTTTTTTTCTATACCGAATTGCCAATTCGGTATAGGCTTTTTTCACAATTCTCGCTGCTTTCTCTGTAACTTTGTGTGTAACTCCTTGTAAACCGAATTGCCAATTCGGTTTAGAGGCATTTTTAGCCCAGACCGAATTGGCAATTCGGTCTAGAGGTTTTTTTTTTTTTAGAGACACTAAAAAGAGCAAATTAAAGAAATCTAACACTGAAAATTTAAATTTTTTTGTTTAAATTATTTGATAGATTACATCTTTTGATATATAATTAGCATATTTATACTAAAATACGCTAAATTACTTGAAATTATGTTGAATTACACTATATTAAGTTAAATTACACTAAATTACATTACATTACGCAAATACGGTAAATTACGCTAAATTACATATGAATAGGGACGATATTTTCACTGAAAAAGGCGAAAAACGACGGTGAAACTTCAAACGGTCATAAAACGGCGCTCGAGTGTCCGATTTCAGCAAATGACCACTTTTCTGAAAGCTTGTGAAAATACGCATGCGTCTGTGACCACTAAGTTATTTTCTGAAATTCAAAATTGCCAAAAAACAAAGGGAAGAGCCTCAAAACTTGAGTTGAAGTTCCTGATTAAGATTTTCATTTCTATTATTCAATCTAAGTAGCTCAGTAAATTAGTTACATAATGAACTTGTAGAATACCAATTTTTACTATTTTTGAAATTTTTTTACTATTTTTTATGATTCATGAAAGATAGCACAAAATCAGTCTACTTTAGCGTAATTTACCGTATTTCAGCATAATTAGCGAAATTATTGTAATTTAGCGTAATTTAGTGTAATTCAACATAATTTCAAGTAATTTAGTGTATTTTAGTATAAATATGCTAATTATAAATCAAAAGAAGTAATCTAACAAATAATTTAAACAAAAAATTCAAATTTTCAGTGTTAGATTTCTTTATTTTGCTCTTCTTAGTGTCTCTAAAAAAAAAAAAAGCCTCTAGACCGAATTGCCAATTCGGTCTGGGCTAAAAATGCCTCTAAACCGAATTGGCAATTCGGTTTACAAGGAGTTACACACAAAGTTACAGGGAAAGCAGCGGGAATTGTGAAAAAGGCCTATACCGAATTGGCAATTCGGTATAGAAAAAAAAAAACCTTCATACCGAATTGTCAGTTCGGTTCTTATGGTTTTTCTAAAAAACGAGGTAATGAAGTTGTTTTTTTAAAATTAATTATTTTAATTACGTTTAAAAAAAAAAAATCCCGGTAGGTACTGCGTACATCTTTTTATGCTTTTTTATTCTTATTTGGACCGAGTTATATAAATGGTCCAACTTCATTTCCCCTTTCATTGTGCGACTAACCATATTGTGTTCACTCTATATCGGAGCTAGAGGTGTTTGTTGGGTTCGGTTTAGTCGGTTTTGAACCGAACCGAATTAGTTTAGATCAAACGGTTCGGTTTAATGATTCGGTTCGGTTTGTTTTTTAAAATTGAATTATAACTTCGGTTTGGTTAGGTTTGGAAATTTTCAAAACCGAAATAACTGAACCGACTGAACTTTTATATATTATGAATTTGGTCCAGACTGCTCCGGTTTATTTCTCAATCAATTGCCTTAAATACTTAGGTTTATTTCTTAATCCCCGGTTTATTTCTTAATATACTTCAATTTATTATAAATCAATTGTTTTAAATAAAAAAATTAATATATTTCGGTTTGAACTGAACAAACCGAAATAAAATTTTGATTTAGTTGCAAAACTAAATCAGTTCAATTCGGTTCTATTTTTAAGACTAAATTGTAACTTTAATTTGCATATTTCCGAAACCGAACCAATGAACACCCCTGATTCGGAGCGCACCTCCTCTCCATTCTATTATTTTTTTATTTCCGCTGACTGTGCACCTCCGACAATTATTTATGGAAACCTCCATTTGTTTTTAACGATCCATTTGTTGCTGAAATAGAAGCCTCCATTTTCCTCCCTTTTTTATGTTATAATTTGCTTTTCTTATTTTTATTTTTTTATAATTTTTTTTCTTCCAAAGTTCATATGAATCAATTATCTGACAATTATTCGTTTCGTATCCGTATTTGTGGATTATTTGCTCTGTATTCGTATCTGTTTAAAATGAATTTGATTTTATACCTCAATTAAAGCTATTTTTTTGAGTTATTCATCACAAAAAAGATATAAATGTTATGATCCTAAGAACAAAAAACTGTACATTTCTAGAGATGTAACTTTTTTTAGAAAATAAGCCATATTACAAGAAAAAAAAATTCAAGAAAATTAAATTACCTCAATTCAATCCATCAATAGAATAGGTAAGACCAATAGAAATTGGAATTACAACCGAAAATGAAAATGAAAGTGAATATGATAGGAAATAGAAGAAATTTCCGAGGAGATCAAAACATAGTAGAAACACCGTTAAGAAGGTCGATTCGAATAACACAACCTTCAACGAGGCTAAGGGATTTCATAACCTACAAGATACAATATCATACACAAAATTTTATTACATATGGTAATGTCTCTTCCAAACATAGAACTTTCTTGACCTCAATTGAAAAAGAACAATAACCAAAACCACTATGAGGAAGCCATACAAAATCCCGTGTGGAACAAAGCCATGAAAGAAGAATTAAGAACTCTTGAGAAAAATGAAACTTGGGTAATCGTTCAATTATCAAAGAATAAAAAACCCGTAGAATGCAAATGGGTATACAAAATTAAATACAATAGCGATGGTATCGTGGAACAGTACAAGGCTTGCTTGGTTGCTAAAGGTTACACACAAACTTACAGTATAGATTATTATGAAACATTTGCACCCGTTGCAAAAATGAACACTGTAAGAATTTTATTTTCCGTTGCGATAAACCAAGGGTGAAAATTGTATCAAATGGATGTTAAAAATGCATTTCTTCAAGAAACACTTGAAGAAGATGTATATATGTCATTAACACCGGTCTTGAAAAAAATTAAAATTGTAATTTAGCTTGCAAATTAAATAAGTCAATTTACGAGTTAAACAATTTAAAAAAAAGAATAGCCCAGATTAATTCCAGCTGAATCAAACTCAATCCAGTGCCTATTAAAACTGTAGGGAATATATTTTGATATTTGTGTCAAGTTAAAAAAACGGTCAGAATTTATCACTTGCATCATGTGAGATATGTGGGGTGATACGGATTCTCCCAACGATCTGCTGTGAACGCATGGGAATCGAGGGGTTGCTAGAAGTTGGGCTAAAAAAAAAACAGAGAAACTCTGGGCTGAAGGAAAATGAGACCGGGCTGAAGAGAAAAAAAAACGGGCCAGCGGAAAAAAGAGAAGGAAGTGGGGCCCAGTAAAGGATAGGCTGAAACGGAAATGGACTAGTTGGACATGCATTCAATTTAATCTCTAACTGCCGGAAGTGAAAGGGAAGCCCAAGGTACTTCTCGGTGTTGACTTGGTCAACCAAGCAACAGAAGGTGCAAAGGGTTAAACTGTGAAGTGAGACCAAATACGACAATCAGAAGAGTCTGTTTGAATTCTCAATTGGACCTGAAATAATACCAATTGACTTGAACACGAAATGACACTCACCCAGGCCTAAACTGAGTCGGAGTATTCAATTGGAGTAAAGGGGTCTGCAGAACAGTTTAGACACGTGAACAAGGCATAAATATGATCATTTTGGATTGATGGAAAGATTTGGAATATACAGAAATGAAATGGAACAGTATAAGCTTGAAATATGTACCGGCAGAAGTAATGCACCGAGTTGATCGATGTTGCAAGTTTAAACCCGGGGGCCTGGTGCCAGTACATTGCTAATGGAACAACGAATGGTGAAGCAATCGTCTCTGACAAAATGAACTTCCAAGTTCAGAATGTACGTGTTACGAACAACTTGAAACCTGATTCTCTTCCAACTTGTAAACCCTCCATTTATTTTTCCAAAAACAACGAGGTTCAAGTATTTTATGAAGAAAAGGTGATATCTTTTCATAACATGGCAAACACGGGCTTTCATTCAATTGGCATATAGCAGGCTAACTTATAAAGGATTTGTTAATAAATATTTGAACAACGTAACACTGATATGACTACCAATAACACTTACTAAAATTAAGCATTAACTATATATCATTATATGATTCAATTAAATTTTTTCTCAAGCACCGAAAGTTTGAGTAAATGCTAGGTATTGAAGGTGATATATATTGTTTTCCCAAAAGCCCTTCTGTCTTATTAATTTTTTTTTTTTATCTATTAGGGCCAAGATATAGTCTAAAATTTAATATTAGGACTCCAGAGACAAATACTAAAAGTGATTGTGTAAATCAAAATAAATACAAAACGTGATTTAAGAACAATTAGCAAGCTTCTTTGTTAATTGTTTTTGACACCAAAAATTTGTCATGCACAATTAATATTTGTAATAAGAACAAAACAGTAATATTTTTCTTTGTCAAATTCATTTCTTAGTTAATTGATACACTCACAATGTGTACTTGTTTGTCAAATATATTGTTGCACTAATGAATTGATACACTTACGAATGAGTATCAAAATCAAATTTACTAAATACTTGTACCATATCTTTTCTTATTGGTAGCATATCTTAATTTCTCCATATATACGCCAGCGACAAGGGTTAGAAACACATAAATTTTTCTTCAAAGAACCAGAAGAACACAAATATTCAGCAAACTCGACAATGGAAGGAATCAAGGAAGCTGTCACTTATAGCAACAAAGACGACGGTAAGTGGAGATTTTGTATACTAACCTTTGCTTTCTTTGGTTCCCATCCATCACCACCTCAAAAATAAATATGAATTAATAGTGAAGCGCTTAAAGGAGGAGAAAATTTGTTGTTAGCTAGTTTCAATTTTGGTGAACAACTGCAAAATTACAATAAGTAAGATTTTCACATTTTTACCAAAACATTTGAGGTAGTTTTAACTTTTAAGCCATCTGGATTATATTACAAATGGGTTTTTGAGTTTTTCTATTATGTAGTTTTCACTGAAAAAGATAACACTACAAGTAACAAGTTTCATGCTTCACAAATTTTACATAAATTTTTCTATTATGTAGCACTCCCTGCTGTAACTGCCCCTCCAGACGGGCCCCACGCACGTTCCCCATTCGACCAATCGGTTGAATCTGAACACCAAGGAGAAGAACAAATGTGGGAGTGGGACAAGGATCACCTCTTGCCTCTTACCCACATAATTAACACTATGCGAAGAGTCCTCCCTGCTGATGCGGGTATGCCTAGTGATGCGGCAGCTATCATACAACGGGCCACATCTGACTTCATTCTCCTTGTCACCAGCCAAGCTAGAGAGCGGTACAACCGGAAGAGCAACAAGAAAATAAAAGGAGATGATATTATCTGGGCGCTCAATAAACTTGGCTTCACCGATTATGTCCGCCCGCTTGAACTCTATCTTTGCCGTTATCGGGAGCATTTAAAGGGTACAACTCAATCTGGGCCATCACAGTTGCAGCTGGAGCAGTTGTCAGAAGCAAGCACATCCCATGGTTCCCAGAAGTAATAGGAATGAATTCATAAGGAGCTGCTTTAAGGTTTTTTTTTTTAAGTAATTAGACATATTTGTTATGTGCAAGAAGTTTTATTTCTTTATGAAAGTAGATCATATTCAATTTGTGCCAGGCTTTAAAAAAAAAAGATCGTATTTCAGTTTGAATTTAATCTGTACCCATTGTGGATTTTTGGTGGAAGAGCAATTGATAGTTATCAATTTGTATTGTTTAATTTCTGTGGAGTTGGAACCTAATTAGTTTGGTGTTTAATAATTGACCCAAAAAATTACATACATACAGCAAATTACGTTCTAGCTAAGTCTCCTCTTTTGCACACAAATGTCACAATTTTCATTTTATTCAAGGAAAGTTTGCTACAAATGCCAAAAAGGACAGTAAATCTGTAAAATTGTTGATAAAACAAAATTTTTTATAAAACTTTGATGATAGAAGATATAAACCAGCAATGGAGAATATCCCAACTGGTAGGCGATCCTGGTAGAAGATTTAGAGACAATGAATAATTAGTCATAACTTTCCTTTACATTTTTATAAAACTCTTTTTTTCTATTTTCTCTCTTTCACACCTAGCCTTGCTGGGAGTATATTTTTCTTTCCTTTTTTACTCTTTCTTTATTTTCCATTTTTCTTCACCCACAGGTTCCCTCTCCGGGAACCTACCATGCACCCATGTTAACAGATTATGGTTAATATAAATGAGGGTATGACCCTTATTGTTTCTCAAAAAAAAAAATTAAAGATCGCCACTGATCATATAAGATGGATTCGAGATGAGAAATTGATTGGGCAATGGAAATTGAAGAAATCCTCCCCACGCGAAAGATGAAATTACACGGTCCAGAGAGGGAAACATAATTAGTAAATAAGTGTGTCAATTAAATTTAGGATTCCAGAGACTTAAATGCATAAGACTTAAATAGATCTATTTATTTGATATATAGTTCATAAATAATAAGTAAATCTACATGAGTCGTAAAAATTGCAATATGACTTTCTCGAGATGAAATTTCATAGTAAAAGTAACAATGCGTTGCTTATATTAAGTGCCCAACTGCTCACAACGATCTCATACATGATCTCAAAGATCTTCCATATAAAATTTTATACTTGGAAATCAACAAATTAACAATGATAGTTCTGGTTTTGATGGCTAGTGGCATCATTATATATGGTAGAAAGTGAAAGGGGGAATCGAGATGTACAGATTAGGGGTGGTGGCAGATAGAATGTGGGTTTGCGGCTACAAAAGAAATTAAGCAGCAAACTCTATAAATACAGTGTAATTAGGGTTCCTACTTGACGCAAAGCAAATTAACCACCATCATATTTTTTTTAGGGTGCATTGGATTCCAATAGAACGGTCCGTATTACTTTGGACAAGGCAACATAGAAATTATTAAACTAAATAGAAAAACTTAACTAAGCCAATTAACAAAGATAAACAAAGTATTATTTTTGTATTGTTTGTATTTCATGCTAGCTTAATTGGTAATTATTGTTTGAAGTCTGCGTTAGATATCAATATTGAATAGCAAGACATCAACCAAATATATATAATTATTTTAGCAAATTAAAGAAGGGTGTCATGAGATATAATTGTGTAATGCAGTGAACTAGACCAGAAAAGCCAATTGCTTATAGTATTTTTATGGAATGGTTCAATAATAATCATTCAACTTTCCTCTGTAATTGGAAAATTAGCCACAGTCCTACTTAACTTCATTGATTTAATTTTTACATGCTTGTGCTAGCTTAATATGTCAATGAGATAATAAATACACAAGATAACTGATTCGACATGTTTATATATTCATAGCTTACATTAAAAATATATGGATAATTCAATTATATTAAAGTTTTCAAAAGAAATGCGCATAACCTTTTTGCGGCAAAATAAATTGCATCCTTTCGAAAATTTTCAGAAACGGTGATCTACTTGTACAGAACAAACTGTCAGATATCTATATATATATGTCAGAAATGATCAAAATGCAACTACAATATAACACAAGCAACTCTAGTATTGCAAAAATTCCAAAGTAATGGTAGGTAAACAAGTTAAAACTAATATTTCATTCAAGTGCTTCAAATTCTTCATCTAAAAGAAGAAAAATTGTTTCATATTCCAACAGTTTAAGGTAATGTATACAAATTCCTTGGCTCCTTTTGGGGTTCGACGTGCGGCCTAATTAGATCTCGCTGATTTTTATTTTTTGTTGTCTTGTTACAAAACTAATACGGGCCGTTCGATATGAATCCAATGCACCACAACGAAAATATGATGACGCTTTGCTTTGCGCCAAATAGAAACCCTAATTACACTATATTATAGAGTTTGAAATGCTGCTTGATTTCTTCTGTAGCCACAAATCCACAATCTATCAGCCGCCATTCCTAATCTGTTCACCTCAATTCCCCTTTTCTCTTTCTAGCATATCTAACATACTGTAGGGTTTCGGGTAGGTTAATAGTGCAATAATTCTGTCAATTTATGATTTGTTCACTACCCGAAAACCAAAATTCATGTATAAAACTAATTCCAAGATTAATAGAGAATTTACCAATAGACGCGCAGCGGATATCTTCGTCTAGTCGTAGAAGCAGTCACCCTTCTCTGTTCCTTCTTCCTGTCAGATGCACACACCAGCGATAGCAGATGCGTCTCTATCAGTATTCACACGAACAGATTGACAAACTTCCGTCAGTTGATGTACTAGCACCACACAGACAGCCCCATCGAACTTCTCTGTTTTTCTCTCTTTCGATCTGGTGGATTATCTGGTTTAATTGAACAGCCCCGAATTTTATCTGATGTACTCATATATATAAGCAGAGTTCAGTCAGTTCACACTTATTCATTTGCACCAATTGGTTGCACCTATTGGCTGCACCTATCCAGATCATTAGAGATAACAGCAGAATTTCGGCCCATATTGTTTTTAAGCCCAATATGGGTTAATCCATATTCAATTTCATAATTAACTATTAATTATGGCCCAAAATATTATGGCCTGTAGGACACTTCTAACAGTCTCCCACTTGTACTAAAACCAAATATTTTATGTATCTAATACATTTGCCAGAAATTAATATATGGAATTAAATCTGTTTTCAATCTTGTTCTTGTGTGTGACCCAATAGGTTCATATAATGTTGGCAGTGAGCTGAAAGTCTTTTCGGCACACAAATCATAAGCGGCCCCTAGCAGGACATTATGACTACCCAAATTATATGAATGTCAATATCCGACAAGTACCTCACAACTTCTTATGTTAATCATTTTATCACTTGACATCTTGATTGTACTCAAAGCAGGATATGTGCCATCTTTGTGTAGTACAATCTTTGATTTCTCATACCAAAGTTAGATTGACTTTCATATGGTTGACTATCAACCATATAGCACGGCCATGCATTTTTCAATCTATCTTTCTAGAGGGGCCCAGAGATATCATGCTCTCATTATATGAGAGTGATAAATTCCATCTTGACCATTCATATTTCTCCACATGATTCATAGTATACCCAATTACAATCTTTATAGTTACCTGGTTAGGGCTAACGTTTGATAGAATCAAAGTATATAATTCTCATTGAATTAATCAATAATGATCTCAGGTCAAAGGATTCAACAAAAATTATTGTATAAAATAAACTGATGACACATACTAATCCATATAGTATTTTATAGCGGGTCTGTCCAATACCATGTTTATCAAAACATGTATCCATGTGATTGCATTGGATATCCCATATCGATGATCCGTAAAACATGATCATCAACAATCAATCCACATACTAGTCCATATAATTATTAGTGTTCCGACTAATAATAAAAGACTAGGGACTATTTAGAATAATATTGCATCCTATTATAAAGTTTTACGATCCAATTCATCGAATTGATGATTAATAATAAGCAATAATTTATTCAAGGAACATTACAACATATTATTCATAAAACATAAACATACAAACAAACATCTAAATAATCAACCTCTGTAGCAATCACTAGAGCCAATCACTCATGTATCTAATACCTATAGCTCTAGTATGTATATCATGCTTAACTTGCGGAAGATTTTTAGTCAACGGATCTGCTACATTTGCATCCGTTCCTATCTTGCATATTTTCACATCACCTCTATTCACAATCTCTCGAATAAGGTGAAAACGTCGAAGTATGTGTTTGGACTTTTGGTGTGACCTTGGCTCCTTAGCCTGTGCGATTGCTCCATTATTGTCACAATAGAGATCCACTGGATTTTCAATACTTTTAATCACACCAAGTTCAGTAATGAACTTCCTTATCCAAACTGCTTCTTTTGCTGCTTCCGAAGCAGCAATATATTCAGCTTCTGTGGTAGAATCGGCAACTGTCTCCTGCTTGGAACTCTTCCAGCTAACAGCTCCTCCATTAAGGCAAAATACAAATCCAGATTGCGATCTAAAATCATCTTTGTCGGTTTGGAAGCTTGCATCCGTGTAACCATTTACAACAAGCTCTTCCTCACCTCCATAAACAAGGAACACATCCTTAGTCTTTCTCAAGTACTTAAGGATATTCTTTACTGCTATCCAGTGACTCTCACCTGGATCTGATTGGTATCTACTTGTGACACTTAGAGCATACGAAACATCAGGGCGTGTACAAAGCATAGCATACATGATAGATCCAATTGCCGAGGCATATGAAATCTTACTCATGCGGTCTCGCTCAACTTGTGTCGAAGGACACTGATTTTTGTAAAGACTTATGCCACTTGACATAGGTAAGGAACCTCTCTTTGAATCCTGCATGTTGAATCTTTTCAACACCTTGTCAATGTACGTATTTTGGCTCAATCCAATTAGCCTTTTTGATATATTCCTGTAGATCCTTATTCCCAATATGTAAGTCGCTTCACCTAAATCTTTCATTGAAAAACTATTTTTCAGCGAAGTTTTAACTAATTCAAGTAAACAAATGTCATTTCCAATCAACAGAATGTCATCCACATATAAAATAAGAAAAACAAGTGCGCTCCCACTAGTCTCTTTGTAAACACAAGGTTCTTCTTCATTCTTGATGAATCCAAATTCCTTGACCACATCATCAAAATGAATATTCCAACTCCGAGATACTTGCTTCAATCCATAAATAGATTTTCGAAGTTTGCATACCTTCCTAGCATTCTTTGGATCGACAAAACTTTCGGGTTGTGTCATGTACACATCCTCGTTTAAGTTTCCGTTAAGGAAAGCAGTTTTGACATCCATTTGCCAAATTTCATAATCATAGTATGCGGCAATTGCTAGGATTATCCGAATTGACTTAAGCATCGCAACTGGTGAAAAAGTTTCATCATAGTCAATACCATGAATTTGCTTGAAACCTTTTGCCACCAAGCGTGCTTTGTGAATGTGAACATTCCCATCCATGTCAATTTTCTTCTTAAAGACCCATTTACACTCAATGGTTCTTACGCCATTAGGTAAATTAACCAAGCTCCAAACTTGATTGTCTTCCATGGATTGCATTTCGGATTTCATGGCTTCAAGCCACTTATCAGAGTCCGGGCTCACCATCGCTTCATGAAACGTCGTAGGCTCATCGTTGTCCAACAACAATATGGTGCAGTTGTTCTGTCATGAGCAACAAATACCTCTGAGGCATACGACGTTCCCTATCAGACCTTCGTAGCGGTAGTGTCTCTTGTATAGGTTCCACAATATCTTGTGGTTCCCGTTGAGTTATAGGAGTATTCTCTTGTATATCTCGAATTTCTTCGAGATGCACATTACTCCCACTAACTCCTTTGGAGAGAAACTTTTTCTCCAAAAAGACACCACTTCGAGCAACAAATACTTTGTTCTCGGCCCTATTATAAAAATAAAATCCCTTGGTTTGCTTTGGATATCCAACAAAGAAACATTTATCTGACTTAGGTGTGAGCTTATCAGATATCAATCGTTTTACATAAGCCTCACAATCCCAAATCTTAAGAAAAGACATACTAGAACGTTTTCCAGTCCATATCTCAAATGGTGTCTTTTCAAGCCTTTGATGGAACCCTATTTAGTGTGAAAGCTGCCGTCTCTAGAGCATATCCCCAAAATGATAATGGAAGATCAACTTGACTCATCATTGAACGAACCATGTCCAACAAAGTTCGATTCCTCCGTTCAGACACACCATTCCATTGTGGTGTTCCCAGAGGAGTAAGTTGTGAAACAATTCTAAATTGCTTTAAATGATCACCAAATTCCTGACTCAAATATTCGCCTCCTCGATCTGATCGAAGAGCTTTAATTGTCTTGCCAAGTTGATTCTGTACTTCATTCTGAAATTCCTTGAATTTCTCAAATGCTTCTGATTTATGTCTCATTAAATAGACATAACCAAATCTTCTAAAATCATCGGTAAATGTGATGTAGTACTGAAAACCACCTCTTGCGACTGAACTAAACGGTCCACATACATCAGAATGTATAAGTACCAATAGGTCATTCGCCCTTTCATTTATTCCAGTGAAAGGTGCTTGAGTCATTTTTCCTAACAAACAAGCTTCGCATGTTTCAAGTGATTCCAAATCAAATGAATCTAGAAGTCCATCCTTATGAAGCTTCTTTATGCGTTTCTCACTTATGTGTCCTAAATGACAATGCCATAAAAGAGTGGGATTCAAATCATTTGACTTGAGTCTTTTGGTTTGTATGTTATAAACAGGAACATCAAGATCTAGAATATAAAGTCCATTATGTAATGAAGCTTTGCCATAATATATATCATTCAAATAAAATCAACAACCATTGTTCTTAAATTTAAATTCAGATCCAAACATATCTAAACACGAAATAGAGATAATGTTTCTACTTATGGCAGGTACATAATAACAATTATTTAATTCTAAGATCATCCCGGAAGGTAGAGCTAATGATACAGTGCCTATGGCCAAAGCAGCAACCCGTGCTCCATTACCGACACGTAGCTGTACCTCTCCTTTATTCAACATTCTACTCTTTGCGAGCACCTGCATATTTGAACAAATATGAGCTCCTGAACCGGTATCTAATACCCATGAATTAGTTTGATAAGTAGAAATGTTAATTTCTATAACAAATATACCTGAAGCGGAAGTCCCACTTCCCTTCTTTTGATCTTCTTTGAACTTCTTGCAGTCTCTCTTCCAATGACCTATCTCATTGCAATAGAAACATTGCGACTCGGCGGCACTGGCTACAGACTTTCCTTTGTTTGAGTTCCCAACTTGAACTTTGCCTTTGCCTTTGGCCTTTCCTTTGCCTTTCTTTTTGAAGTTCGTTTCCTTCTTAACCAACAAGACATCATTAGGTTTCCTCAAGTTTTGTTCGGCTGTCTTTAGCATCCCATGCATTTCTGTCATTGACTTCTCCAGCCCATTCATGTTAAAATTCAGAATGAATTGATGGTAACTTGGAGGTAAGGACTGGAGAATAATGTCAGTAGACAACTCTTTACTGAGGGGATAGCCCAATCGGTTCAGATTCTCAATGTACCCCATCATCTTGAGTACATGAGGACTAACCGGGCTTCCTTCTGCCAATTTGCATTGATACAATGCCTTTGATGTCTCATATCTCTCAGTGCGAGCTTGAACTTGAAAAAGTTCACGAAGCTGCACAATTATGTCATAAGCACTTAATTTCTCAAGCTGCTTTTGAAGCTCAGAATTCATTATCGTGAGCATGAGACAAGTGACATCAAGATCATCATTCACATGCTTATCATATTTCTGTTGATCCTCAGCAGAAATTTCACCTTTGTCATTAGCTTTTGATTTTTCAAGAAGGGGTTTCTCTATAACGTATTTCTTTTTCTCTTGTTTGAGGATAATGTGTAAGTTTCTATACCAGTTTAAAAAGTTTGGACCAGTGAGTTTTGCACTTTCTTTTTCAATAGCAGATCGCAACGTAAAAGTAGATGTATTTGTCATTATCTACAACAAAACAAATATGTAAAAATTTAGACTTAAAGTTTATGTTTTTAGAAAAACCTTTAAATAAAAATTGACTCCCACTATGTGTTTTAAAAACCGATGTCCCCTATAAAACCACATAGCGGATCAAGATCCATATTTCACTAAATCCAAGTGAGCTTTAGCATCACTGCTTGAATTTAGTTATTAAGGTAAGCACACTAATGCTAATTATATCTTATATAACTTTTGATTTGTTCGAGGTACATCCCATGTTCTGACTCCTCAAACATATGCCAAGGCCCAAAGATGTTTTGATAGCCTAGTTAAGTGAAACCAATCCTCTAAATATAAGTGTCCAACACTCATATCCTACCTCATTAAGATAACTAACGATACCTTGCTTTGGCAAGCCCATCAATTAGCGATCGAAACCTTGATAGGTTAGAGATTTTGGAAAAGGCATGAAAACTTAATTTTTCTTTAAGGGACTTTGTTGTTTATTTTAAAAACATGCAAATAAACAATTAAATTAAATAACATGAGCTCAGTGTATAAGTGAAATAGTATGATCTATGGCATGATATTCTTCATTGTAAGATTCCACTTGACAATAGCCACCATCCATCCTTCATGTAATCTTCTTTATACTAACCATATAACTACTCTAGTAGCAATAAAGAAAATACAATCATGTCCTAAGAATAACGGCTCGCAGACCGCATAAATGATACACAATAAGTGACATGCAAGTCACTTTTAATTATAACTTAAATTAATTCATGGGGCACCATAGGCCGCAATTACACACATCATTCATGCATTCATTACAACATATCACACAAGGCAACGGGACCATACTATTCACATATTCCGTAACTGCAAAACAAAGTTAGATAGAATCCAATTCTAAATATGGGCTCATGTATAAGACGATACGAAAGGGGTTACTTGCCCTTTTAATAACTGCGGCGGTCCCGCTTCGATTTCATAAAACGTGAAACAATTCTTCTTCAGATTTCATAAAATAATCATATAACAGAACCAATCTAATTGATTCAGTTTCCATAAAACAGTATTTTCGAATTAAATCCAATTAATCAAAAATTCGAACCAATCCAATTGATTCAATTCTGTCAGAACAATCCAATTGATATGATTATTTATTAATTCTATAACCCACAGAAAAACTGCCATATTAATTCGTATAATTTCATCAATCCAATTGATTCAATTCAGACGTTAATCTAATTAACAATCAATAATCCAGAATTAATTCTACACAAGTGGCTCTGATACCACTGTAGGGTTTCGGGTAGGTTAATAGTGCAACAATTCTGTCAATCATGATTTGTTCACTACCCGAAAACCAAAATTCATGTATAAAACTAATTCCAAGATTAATAAAGAATTTACCACTAGACGCGCAGCGGATATCTTCGTCTAGTCGTAGAAACAGTCACCCTTCTCTGTTCCTTCTTCCTGTCAGATGCACACACCAGCGATAGCAGATGCGTCTCTATCAGTATCCACACGAACAAATTGACAAACTTCCGTCAGTTGATGTACTAGCACCACACAGACAGCCCCATCGAACTTCTCTGTTTTTCTCTCTTTCGATCTGGTGGATATCTGGTTTAATTGAACAGCCACGAATTTTATCTGATGTACTCATATATATAAGCAGAGGTCAGTCAGTTCGCACTTATTCATTTGCACCAATTGGTGCACCTATTGGCTGCACCTATCCAGATCATTAGAGATAACAGCAGAATTTCGGCCCATATTGTTTTTAAGCCCAATATGGGTTAATCCATATTCAATTTCATAATTAACTATTAATTATGGCCCAAAATATTATGGCCTGTAGGGCACTTCTAACCCATACCGCTATCATCATAACCAGAACTATCATTATTGTTTGCTGATTTTCAAGTATTATGTGGAAGATCTTGGAGATGTATGAGATCGTCCTGAGCAGTTGGGCACATCCTAATAAGGTAATTCATGCTACTTTGACTATCATATTTCATCTCGATTTTGAAATATTTGCGACTCATGTAGATTTATATGAACTATATCAAATAATAGATGAACTATCCAAGAAAAATGATTACTTTTTCTATGTATTTCATCTTTGTCCTATGGAACAAGCTAAAAATGTTGATAGTTTGGAAATGGGACTGGATAACTCCAATACAAGTTTATGAAAAGGAATAAAAGGAGTATATAAATCAAGTCTTCATCATTCCTATTTTTTTTTTCTGTTGGTTGAGTTTCTAGAGTGATTAATTTCAGTAATCTTGTGAATTATCAGAATAATTTACTGATATACATTGTTTGTTGCCACAGTTAATTTTAATAATTGTCAGTATATTCAGTAAGATGATTTAAGAAAATGTTTTGAGGATTGCCAACATTTGCGTGCTTCAAAAACTTTTTAGTTTATGTGAAACTTCTGTAGCGTGAAAACTTGTTACTTGCAGTGTTATTTTTTTTCAGTGAAAACTACGTAATAAAAAAAACTCAAAAACCCATCTGTAATAAAATCCAGATGGCATAGAACTTCGGAAAATATTTGGTAAAAATGTAAAAGTCTTCCTTACTTTATTTTTTCTGTTGTTCTCCAAAATTGAAACTAGATAATAACAAATTTCAGCTCCCTTTCTTTTTTTCTATTATTTTTTAAGGGTTGGTGGATGGAAAAAAACTTGGCCAATGTCAGGTGCGATCAGTACAGAAGGAATGGGTGGGTAAACCAGTGATTTTACCAAGATTAGGTTTTCAAACATCAAAAGAATGATTAACAATACCATTATTCCTGACGAGCTCATCGTAGCTTTCCATCTGTGAGAATGTTTGATACTTTGATTGGTACTCCTCTGGCCTTCAAACAATTTCTGAGTTGTTGTGGCTCTCTCTGTTCTTAGGATTTGGCAAAAGGTGCCGAAGGTATACAAGTATTTTATATAGGATCAGTCAATAAGAAAAAGATATGGTGGTAATTAGAAATAGTTTCCTTAGTAAGTTGATACACTCACTAACTTGTATACATTGTATCTGAAGGTATATACAAATATTTTATGTAGTATCAGTCATAACAAAAAGATATGGTGTTAGAATTTGTCTCCTAAGATATTGATTTAATATATACACTCACTTTGTATACATTGTTAGTGTATCTTTATTTTTTATTTTTAAACTGTTAGTGTATCTTTGAACGGAAGAATAATTAATGCTTTAGGCAATTGTATTACTAATTTGAATTAAAAAACATTTGTTATGTGGATTACTCTTTTCATGTAAATCAGTTGAAAGAAGGACACTAATATATCTTATATCACTAAAATGTGCAAACGACCTTAGTTGAGACTATATGTTTGCCATAAGTGGTAACACAAAAGAAGTCTTGTAAACGAATAGTACATGTCAACCTTTATTTAACGTCGACGCTTAATTAATAATATATATCTAGTCATTACTACAAGTGATTTTGAGTCTAAAATGTACCAACTAATGAGACATATATAGTATTTTTGCTTAACTCATTCGAGCAAAATACATTCAAAAGTAAGCAAAGGTAGATAATACAAATGGCCCAACGGCCCGAAAACAATTTGATTTACAATATAACAATAAAAAAAAGGAAAGTGCTAATACCAGGTTTCTAATTTGAATTTGTTCACATGACTGGGAACCCCTAAATTTTGCTTAGGATAATTAGTTAATAATCATACAGTACTAGAAAAGTGGTATTTCCATATGCTATGAAGCTAATTATCTTACTAAAATCCGGCGTTCCATGTATCACCTAAAATTGAAAGTTTATAGAAATTCCAAAGATAACTTCCATCCAGATAATACTGGCATGCTCTTCTTCTTCTTCTTCTTCTTCTTCTTCTTCTTTTTTTTTTTCAAAAACATGGCAGATGCTGTCAAGGATAATACTGGCATCCTCACACCATTGAAAATGTTGAAGCCTTCTAGCCAGTTAATATATAACTTCTCAATCTTAATTAAAATCAGTGGAACATCAAATAAAGACTTCTATATTTAAATTTTTGCTGGAAACAGTAGGTAGCTAAATCAGTGGCACATCAAACAAGGCTCACAAATCCCTCATTACTTTGGTGCCATTGAAGCTTGTGAGTTGTCCACACACATCATAAAATAAAGTCGTTCTAATAGTATTGAATTTTTGTCAAGCTAAGGTAGAAAAAAATCCACATCAGCACAGGGTTTATCATATGAAAGACACAGAAGTATTAGGTGCAAATTAAATCCACAAAATTATGCTTACATATATAAGAAAATTACATCCACAGACTTACTTCTAATTCTTTAATGCAAATTGTAATCATCTTATGAAAAAAAATATATATACACAAATTAAATAACATAGAACAAACAAGCAAACCATATATAGATTAAAAATATATCATAAATATATACAAGCATGAGAATACTAATATGTCCAAAAACAAGCAAAATAACACTAGAAATTAAACAAATTAACATAAATAATTATTAGCATCAGTTTTTCCTTGGAGCATCGGGCTGCGACGTGGATGAGGTGGCGGATGGAGCCTTGGGCTACGGCGTGGCTCAGACAATGGTGGCCATGGCAGTTTTTTTATTTTTATTTTGGGAGGAGGTGTGACTGCTTGACTAGAGGTTTCTCCTTTTTTCTTCATTTGGTGAAATTTATCTTCGAATCCTGGAGGGAATTCAGGACATTTCACCAATCTCCCATCTGGCAATGTGACCCAAATCCAATTGCTATCGACTGGTTCTTCTTTTGGCATAGTTTGAGACTGCTAATTAGAAACCGTTAGAATTGATGACTTGATTTGATTGTTTTGCTGAGAATTGGAAATATGAAAAAGGTTGTAATCTATGAAAATATATCTAAGGAGATAAATACATCTATATAGAAGATGTTTCGTATTCTACTTCTGACATAATTAAATTTGATACAAAATTAAAATACTTTTAAGTAGTAATGATCATAGTAGTAGCCTTATACTAAGAAAAATGAATTTTTACAGTTAATGAATTTAAAGTTTTACCTAGCTTGAGAGATTTGAGTAAATTAAAAAAAAAATGAAATTACAAGTTATCTAGATCAACGTAAGTATTGGATATTAATTAATTAATTCTTAACAAGATAGCTAGACATAGATGTTCTTTCTTTTGCAAAATGAAAAAAAAAGGATTGCAATACAAATAAAATCAAGAACACTAATTATATAATTTAGGAAAAATCAAGTCACAATTAAGAGAAAAGACATATAGTCTATCTAGGATTAAATTAAAGGGCAGAAAAGACATATATATAACATACCTTGTGCATATAATCTCCAACCGTTGTGAGAACATTCTCCATGGCTAAACAATTTAATTGAAATCTATTGATTCAAGCTATTAATTTTTTCTTTCTGTCTTTGGATGAAAATTAAAATATGTAGGTATTACTCCTCTGCCTTAAATAAGGTTGGAGGGTTTATATTTTGAGAAAGTTAGTTAATGAATTATGTTGGTGGGTTTCCCCTCTACATTCAATTTTTACAATCTGATCCATGATAATAATAGTAATTAAAATCAATATGGCCTCAGAGTGTCCAAATTAGAACTGCCTTTGTTTCTAAAAAAAATATTTCCTCCGCTCCATTCCTTTTTTACCCTACCATTTTTTTTTGTCAACACATTTCCTTTTTTACCTGCTTAATTTAATTAATTTTGGACTGTCATTAATTTCAGATTCAGTGAATAACCCAAGTGTAGTTTAATGCTGGGAATATTGTTTCTTAATTATCTGTGTACTAAATTTATATTACATTAATTAAACAATTATTGGGATACACAGTTCACAAATATGGAAAAATATTAAATAATTAAAAAAAGCAAAGAGATCAGGTTACATATTGGATACGTATTGATTACAATATATGACAAACAACACAGTTTATATAGGATATGCATCCGCTGCTTTTCTTGATAGAAAAGCAGGGAGCTGCTCGTCTCTTTCTCTCTGTATCTCTCTAAAAAAAAGAGAAGAGAGAGAGAGAGAGAGTCACGTGGGAGAGAGAAGAGGAGGAGAGAGATAGAGAGGCAAGCAGGGGAAGAGCAGTGGTTTGGCAAGCACCGGATCTCGTTCCGTTTATATATGGCTCTTTTTTAATTTAGTTAGCGAATTAAAGAACTATTAAACTAAATGCAGGGACAAGTATCCTCTCCAATACTGTAAAAGATTCCCTTCGCTTTACGGTTTGAGATTAACTCTCAGCTGCTTTGAGATTCGGACTAGCACAGGGGCAATATTATTGGGCTTTAAGATTCATGCCAAGTTAAAAAGAACGGTCCAGATTCAACAATTGTAAAAGATTCCCTATTACGGTTTCGGGGAGGATCTGAATTCTAAATACAGTGTATGTCATTGATTGACACCAAAAAATAGAAGAGAAAAAATAAGCAAAACTTATAGAAGGTCAAAGGACTTCTGGTCATGAGCACTGGGCACTAGGATAGTTTTATTTTAATATTTCTATTTATTCAAATGAGGATGTTTTTTTAATTGCAACATTTCAGATCCTTCATTATCATTACTAGACTTAATTAAATCATGCAAATTAGTTTATTTGCTATCATAATTATTAAGTTGCAGGACGATGTTATTTTCAAATCTTAATTTATAATTTTCAGCATTGAGAAAATGAACTCTCTCTTTGTATCATAGTTTTGTCTTTATTTAATACTTTAAAAAAAAAGTTGAAATAAGCTTATGCATAAATGCATTACATTAAAAGAAAAAATCTAATTTGCTTAATATATGAGTGCTACAATATTTACTTTTATGTAGACCACAACTTAGATATGATATTTTGTTGCATCCACTCATTTAATACTACACAAGCTCTTTTTTTTTTTCATGGTAAAGATTAATTGTCATTCTATGTCCTATAGAATGATCTAAACTATCAAAAACAGGTCTAAATATACATCATAATATGGAATCAAAGTAAATTTTCTGAATCAATATTTCATCCGTCAATTTTTCTAATGAACTCAAAGGTTATAATCTTGTCAGATATGAACTTTTTAATGTAAACTTCTCAGTATGATCACATCATCATACGACCATATATATCTTCAAATAAAATCATTGCACGACATAAAAATAACGAAAAAAAAAACTAAAATCATTGCTACATATGTTAACTGCTACATGCTACCTCTTAAAACTGTACTTGGCAAAAAAGGATTACAATAAACCCCAATGTCATTTGCTTTCAAACTAACAACCCAAGTTCAAATTCCAAGTACCATTAGTACCCACTAACAAATTAACATCTTGCTAAATAAATTTATAGGCATGACACCGGATTTGATGCAGGCAGCTTTAAGGCGGTGAAGATTGTACTGCTCGGCCAAGGCATAGGTGGTCTCAACCGTGTCGGCTGAGATTCACTCGCACAATCTTTCCTCGGCGAATTTGTAGAGGTCATCCACCAAAAATCGATCAGCCGCTACTAAGAGATGTTGTGTTAGTTTCACCGAATTAGATCTTTCCATGGGTTCACCATCCTCTGCTGTATCTATCTCCGGCACCAAATCCGTATATATAAAATTAAGCAAACCTTTAAAGGCCATGGGTTCCACATCTTTGATTTTTATCGGCTCGATGTCATATGATTTTTCACTCATAGGCCCGAAAAACTGCGCATGGAACACAGGTGATCGCGCTGCAAGCACACACCTGTGTGCACGAAAGATCTCGCCTTTCACTTGAAAGTTTACATCCACTCCTACTCCACTCTTCAAGAGGTTGCCAAGATGGTGTCGCAAGTTCAAAGCAGGTGCGGGCACCGGCACCTTTGTAGATTCCAGTACTTGGCTAATTGAGCAATGAACGGTGAAACAATCGTCTCTGACATACTGCGTCTCAAGCTGAGAATGTGTTATGAAGAACTTGAACCCTGACTCAATTCCAACAACAACACTGCTCTCCCCGGTACCTCTCTGCCCAATAAATTTAAACAAACCATGTTTAATGATCTTTTCCGATGGCCTGCCTTGCTTATCTAACAAGCTTAATTCGAATCTAACAGCATATGTAATGGCCTCAGCTGGATGGGTCAAAAGCACCAGGAATAATGACACGTAAGGGGGGAAGTTTTGGGGGTGATCATAGTTTACTTCAAAAGTGCGGCATCTGATGGCCCATACAAGACCTCCGATGTAGAAGCTGCTCGACTGTATGTGTTTAGTGAAAGCAGATCTTATTGCCGAGTAGCCAACGATCTTGCAATGGTGGGTCCCACTCACCAGCCGATTAACACATACTGATGCTGTGAAATTGTTGCCTTCTTCACAGGATTCCATCGGCCTTTACCTCCTGCAAAACAGACTAGGATATTAATTTTTTTAAATGGAAAAGGGATGTGTATATATAGTTTGCATATAATATTATAAATATACATACATATGCAAGTTAGAGAATTACAATGTGGAAAAAGAGAAAAAAAACAAAGAAAATTAAGATCTCGTTACCTGCTGGCAATCGTTAATAATTTGTGCAATATTTTTGATTTGCCTTTGGAGCTTTTATAGATATATATCAAGATCTAATTTTGGGTTTTCCACTTGTGACAAATTACAAACCTGATAATAGCACCTTCTTTATTTTTAACATTTTTTAAAACTGGCTTACCGAGAATAGATATTAATATGCGTCTCCCAAAAAAATTTGGGAAGTTATTTGTGAACAAATTAAATCAAATTAGAAACCTCATATTAGCTTCTTCTTTTTTCTTATTAGATTGAATTACTGAGTAGATAGTAATTACTAATTCCTCGTATATCATTGCATGGAGGTCCAATTAAGCCTATTAATTGCAGGACCTACAAAAGAGGGAGGTTATGAATGTTAAATTATAGAGGGATGCTTCTATGCACCTAAGGACCTATTTGTAAAATGAGCATATTTTTATTTTCAAAATTCAAACAGTCGATCCGACCGTTCAACATTATCTCCATATTAAAATGTACTTGGAGGTCAAATTTTACATTTTTTTGAATTTTTTTACTATTTATTAAGTATTTTACAAAACTAGTCAAATTCAGACCATTGAATTTTGTACCCATCTTAATAAATAGTAAAAAAATTCAAAAAAATGTAAAATTTGACCTCCAAGTACATTTTAATATGGAGATAATGTTGAACGGTCGGCTCGACTATTTGAACTTTGAAAATGAAAATATGCTCATTTTACAAATAGGTCCTTAGATGCATAGAAGAATTTGCCTAAATTATATATGTGTTTCTAAATTCTACGGGCTTATTTAAATAAAGAAGTCGGTGATAAGCAATTTTATTTTTATACAAGCCACAAAATATCACAGATATAATAACTAAAACCTGACGAACTTGACACACGTCCTAAGCATCACATTGCATCAATTATACAGTAGCTCTTTTGCTCGGATTAATATTATTATATTAGGAGGAGGGCTTAAATGCTCCATTCCTTTCATGCTCTAATCATATTTCATATTTTTATCTCTGATTTCAAATTTCAAATAGACGATTCGAACTACTCAACATGATATTCACATTAAAATGTGTTTGGAGACCAAATTTTATATTTTTTTGAGAATTTTGTACTATTTGTTAAGATATGTACAAAATCACTGTTTTTAGATGGTCCAAAATTCTATGAAAAACAGTGATTTTGTACCTATCTTAAAAAATAGTAAAAAAATTCTAAAAAATATAAAATTTAGTATACAAGCACATTTTAATGTAGATATAATGTTAAGCGGATCATCTATTTAGAATTTAAAAATAAATATGTAGGATATGATTGAGACATGAAAGCAATGAAGCATTTGAGTCCTCCTTATTTTAGTTATATCAATTATGAGCAATACATTTGGGCCTTTGGCCTAACTGGAGAGGATGTTCTGGAAATTTATTTACCGGCAAAAGTATAGTTTCCTAAATTTGTATAAAAGATGGTTTGAAATTATCTACTTGTGTGGAAATTGACAAATTTTTTCATTGAAAAATCCACACCAGATTCATGTTATTGAACCTGTCCAGCACTAGCATATATTCTCTTGTTTAATAAACGCTCATGCAAAAAGTTGTGTTGTTAAAAGGTTTATTTCATAGATAATTTGTTTAAATCTAGGTTCCATATTTAAAACTATGTAATTTCTGTGGTGTCAAACTGTGTTGCCCATGGACTGCTAGAATCCCCCTCAAGTTGGGGCCCACCCACAGCGGAGGTGCTAATAAAATCAAGAAGAAATCATTAATATCTCTCTCTCACTACAATAATTGGACATTATCCTCGCGATACTGTCAGTATACCCTCGCGGATACTCCCGTCGCTAATAGAAAAGAAATCTACTGGTAGTTTTTCATATTCTTCTAGTTGTCTTTCGTCTTCTATTTGTTGTTTTTCATGTTTTTCATGTTTTTCTAGTTGTCTTTCATCTTATACTAGTTGTCTTTCATGTTCTTATAGTTGTCTACCATCTTGTACTTGTTGTCTTTCGAGTTCTACTTTTTGTCTTTCATATTTCCCTTCTAGTTGTCTTTCATCTTCTTCTAGTTGTCTTTCTGAATAACTAGTACTGGTTGTCTTCCATGTTCTTCTAGCTGTCTGGTTGTCTTTCATGTTCTTCTAGTTATTTTTCATGTTCTACTAGTTGTCTTTCACCTTCTACTTGTTATTTTTCATGTTCTTATAATTGTCTTTCATCTTGTATTGGTTGTCTTTCAGCTTCTTCTACTTGTCTTTTCATGTTCTTCTAGTTGTATTTCATCTTCTTCTACTTGTCTTTCATCTTGTACATATTGTCTTTCCAGTTCTACTGGTTGTTTTTCATGTTCTTCTAATTGTCTTTTATCTTGTACTGTTTGAGTTTCATCTTCTTCTAGTTGTCTTTCGTATTCTACTTGTTGTCTTTCATGTTCTTCTAGTTGTCTTTCATCTCGTTCTGGTTGTCTTTCTTCTTCTTCTAGTTGTCTTTCATCTTGTACTTGATGTCTTTATCTTGTATAAGTTGTCTTTCATCTTCTACTAGTTGTATTTCATCTTTTTCTAGGTGTTGTTTTCCTGTTCTTCTAGTACAAGATGAAAGACAACTTGTACAAAACATGAAAAACAACTAGTAGAAGATGAAAGACAACTAGAACATGAAAGACAACTAGAAGAACATGAAAAACAACTAGAAGAAGACGAAATACAACCAGTACAAGATGAAAGACAACTAGAAGAAGATGAAAAACAACTAAAAGAAGATGAAAGACAACCAGTAGAAGATGAAAGACTAGTTGTGATTCATCTTCTTCTAGTTGTCTTTCATGTTGTACATGTTGTCTTCTGTCTTTCATCTTCTTCTAGTTGTCTTTTGTGTTCAACTTGTTGTCTTTCATGTTTTACATGTTATTTTTCATGTTCATCTACATGTTGTCTTTCATCTTCTTATATATGTCTGTAATCTTGTACATGTTGTCTTTCATGTTCTTCTAGTTGTCTTTCATCTTTTTCTAGTTATCTTTCATCATCTTCTACATGTCTTTCATCTTCTTCTTGTTGTCTTTCATCTTGTACCGGTTGTGTTTCATCTTGTACTGGTTGTCTTTCACCTTTTTCTAATTGTCCTTTATACTTTTCTAGTTGTTTTTCATCTTGTACAAGTTGTTTTTCATGTTCTAGTTGTATTTTATCTTGTACATGTTGTTCTTTATCTTCTTCTAGTTGTTGTGTTTCATATTCTTCTAGTTGTATTTCATCTTGTACTGGTTGTCTTTCATGTTATTCTAGTTGTTTTTCATCTTCTTCTAGTTGTCTTTCATCTTGTACTGGTTGTCTTTCATCTTCTTGTCTTTCATCTTGTACTGGTTGTATTTCATGTTCTTCTATTTGTCTTCCATCTTTTACTAGTTGTCTTTCGGGTTCAACTTGTTGTCTTCCATATTTCCCTTCTAGTTGTCTTTCATTTTGTACAGGTTGTCTTTCATTTTCTTCTAGTTGTCTTTCAACTTATACTTGTTGTCTTTAATGTTCTTTTAGTTGTCTGGTTGTCTTTCATCTTCTTCTAGTTGTCTTTCACTTTCTACTTGTTATTTTTCAAGTTCTTCTAGTTGTTTTTCATCTTGTATTGGTTGTCTTTCATCTTATATTGGTTGCTTTTCATCTTGTATTGGTTGTCTTTCATCTTCTTCTAGTTGTCTTTTCATATTTTTCTAGTTGTATTTCATCTTCTTTTTGTTGTTTTTCATCTTGTACAGATTGTCTTTCCTGTTCTGCTGGTTGTTTTTCATGTTTTTCTAGCTGTCTTTTATCTTGTACTGGTTGTGTTTCATCTTCTTCTAGTTGTCTTTCGTGTTCTACTTGTTATCTTTCATGTTTTTCTAGTTGTATTTCGTCTTCTACAGGTAGTCATTCATGTTTTTCTAGTTGTCTTTCATCTTCTTCTAGTAGTCTTTCATGTTCGACTAGAAAAAGATCAAAGACAACAAATAGAACCCGAAAGACAACTAGTAGAACACAATAGACAACTAGAAGTAGATGAAACACAACCAGTACAAGTTAAAATACAACTAGAATAACATGAAAAACAACTAGTAAAACATGAAAGACAATATGTACAAGATAAAAGACAACTAGAAGAAGATGAAATACTAGAAGAACATGAAATATAACTAGAAGAAGATGAAGACAACCATTAGAACCCGAAAGACAACTTTCATGAAAGACAACTAGAAGAATATGAAAGACTAGTTGTGATTCATCTTATGCTAGTTGTATTTCATGTGGTACATGTTGTCTTCTGGTTGTCTTTAATCTTCTTCTAGCTGTCTTTCGTGTTCTACTTGTTGTCTTTCGGGTTTTACTGGTTGTCTTTCATGTTTTACATGTTTTTCATGTTTTTTACGTTGTCTTTTCATCTTTTTCAAGTTGTCTTTCATCTTCTTCTTGTTGTCTTTCGCCTTCTATAGGTTGTCTTTCATCTTCTTCTAGATGTCTTTAGTCTTGTACATGTTGTCTTTCATCTTGTTCTAGTACAAGATGAAAGACAACTAGAAAAAAAATGAAAGACAACAAGAAGAAGATGAAAAACAATCAGTAGAAAATGAAAGACAACTAGAAGAAAATAAAAAATAAACAATGGAAAATGAAAGACAACCAGAGGAAAATGAAAAACAACCAATAGAAGGTGAAAAACAACTAGAAGAAGATGAAAAACAACTAGAGGAAGATGAAAGACAACTAGAAGAACATGAATAACAACCAGTATAAGATGAAAGACAACTAGAAGAAAATGAATCACAACCAGTACAAGATAAAAGACAACTAGAAGAAGATGAAAGACAACCGGTAGAAGAGGAATGTGGACAACTAGAAGAACATGAAAGACAACAAGTACATGATGAAAGACAACTAGAAGAAGATGAAAGACAACCAGTACAAGATGAAAAAAACTAGAAGAAGATGAATCACAACTAGAGAAGGTGAAGACAACCAATACAAGATGAAAGACAACTAGAAGAACATGAAAAACAACTAGTAGAACATGAAAGACCACCAGTACAAAATAAAAGACACCTAGAAAGACACCAGTAAACATCTTGTCTTTCGTGTTGTCTTTAATCTTGTACATGTTGCCTTTTAATCTTCTTCAAGTTGAATCTAGTTGTCTTTCATCTTGTACTGATTGTCTTTCATGTTCAACCAGTTGTCTTTCATCTTCTTCTAGTTGTCTTTCACCTTGTACTAGTTGTTTTTCATATTCTTCAACTAGTTGTCTTTCATGTTCTTCTAGTTGTGTTTCGTGTTCTACTAGTTGTCTTTCGTGTTCATCTTGTACATCTTGTACTATTTGTCTTTCACCTTCTATTAGTTGTCTTTCATCTTGTACTGGTTGTCTTTCACTTTATTCTAGTTGTCTTTAATCTTGTACTGGTTGTCTTCATCTTCTTCTAATTGTGTTTCATCTAGAACAAGATGAAATACAACAAACTAGTAGAAGATGAAAGACAACTAGAAGAACATGAAAGCCAACCAGTACAAGATGAAAGACAACTAGCAGAAGATGAAAGACAACCAGCAGAAGATGAAAGACAACTAGCAGAAGATGAAAGACAACCAGCAGAAGATGAAAGACAACCAGAAGAAGATGAAAGACAACCAGTAGAAGATGAAAGACAACCAGAAGAACAAAAAAGACAACCAATAAAAGATGAAAGATAACTAATAGAAGGTGAAAAACAACTCATATAAGATGAAAGACAACCAGAAGAAGGTGAAAAACAATTAGTAGAACATGAAAAACAACCAGTACAATATGAAAGACAACAAGAATAAGATGAAAAACAACTAGAAGAACATGAAAGAACAAGTACAAGATGAAAGACAACTAAAAGTAGATGAAAGACAACCAGTACAAGATGAAAGAAAACAAGAAGAACATGAAAGACAGCAAGTAAAAGATGAAAGACAACTACTAGAAGGTGGAAAACAACTCGTATAAGATGAAAAACAACAAGAATAAGGTGAAAAAGAACTAGTAAAACAAGAAAGACAACCAGTACAATATGAAATACAATAAGAATAAGATGAGAAATAACTTTGAAGAACATGAAAGACAACAAGTACAAGATGAAAAACAACTAAAAGAAGATGAAAAACAACCAGTACAAGATAAAAGAAAACTAAAAGTAGACGAATCACTACTAGAGAAGGTGAAAGACAACCAATACAAGATGAAAAACAACTAGAAGAATATGAAAAACTAGTAGAACAAGAATGACAACCAATACAAAATGAAAGACACCTAGAAAAAAAATGAAAAACAACTAGAAGAACATGAAAAACAACACGAAGAAGACGAAAGACAACTAGAAGAACATGAAAGACAACTAGAATAATATGAAAGACAACTAGTAGAAGAGGAAACACAACTAGAAGAAGATGAAAGACAACTAGAAGAACATGAAAGACAATTTGTTCAATACAAGTTTTCATTCATCTTATACTGATTGTCTTTTATGTTCTTCAAGTTGTCTTTCATGTTTTACTAGTTGTCCTTCCTCTTCTTCTAGTTGTCTTTCATCTTTCACATGTTGTCTTTGATTTTCTTCTAGTTGTTTTTCATGTTCAGTTGTCTTTCATCTTGTATTGGTTGTATTTCATGTTCATTTAGTTGTCTTTCATCTTGTACTGGTTATTTTTCATGTTCTTCTAGTTGTCTTTCACCTTGTACTAGTTGTTTTTAATCTACTACTAGTTGTCTTTTCACCTTCTATTAATTGTCTTTCCTCTTCTATTAGTTGTCCTTCATTTTCTATTAGTTGTCTTTCGTGTTCGTCTTGTATATCTTGTACTAGTTGTCTTTCACCTTTTATTAGTTGTCTTTCATCTTGTACTAGTTGTTTTTCATGTTCTTTTAGTTGTCTTTCATCTTGAACTAGTTGTCTTTCATGTTCTTCTAGTTGTCTTTAATCATCTACTAGTTGTTTTTTATATTTTTCTAGTTGACTTTCATGTTCTACAGGTTGACTTTCGGATTCTTATGGTTGTCTTAATCTTCTTTTAGTTGTCATTCATCTTGGAACTGTTGATTTTCGTATTCTACAGGTTGTCTTTCATCTTGTACTTGTTGTCTTGCATGTTTAGTAGTTGTCTTTTATCTTCTTCTAGTTGTATTTCAATTTGTTATAGTTGTCTTTCATTTTGTTCTGGTTGTTTTTCATCTTGTATTAGTTGTCTTTCATCTTCTTCTAGTTGTCTTTCAGTTTATATTGGTTGTTTTTCATCTTCTACTAGTTGTCTTTCATCTTGTACTGGTTGTCTTTCGTGTTCTACTAGTTGTCTTTCGTGTTCTACTAGTTGACTTTAGTGTTCATCTAGTACATCTTGTACTAGTTGTTTTTCACCTTCTATTAGTTGTCTTTCATGTTGTACTGATTGTCTTTTATGTTTTTCTAGTTGTCTTTCGTGTTCAACTAGTTATCTTTCGTGTTCATCTTTTACATCTTGTACTAGTTGTCTTTCACCTTCTATTAGTTGCCTTTCATCTTGTACTAGTTGTCTTTCATCTTCTTCTAGTTGTCATTCGTTTTGTACTGGTTGTCTTTCATATTTTTCTAGTTGTCTTTCATCTTTTTCTAGTTGTATTTCACCTTCTACTTGTTGTTTATCATGTTGTTCTAGTTGTCTATCATCTTGTACTGCTCTTTCATCTTCTTCTAGTTGTGTTTCATCAAGAAGAAGATGAAATAAAATAAACTAGTAGAAGATGAAAGACAACTAGAAGAACATGAAAGTCAACCAGTACAAGATGAAAGAAAACTAGAAAAAGATGAAAGACAGCCAGTAGAAGATGAAAGACAACCAAAAAAGATGAAAGATAACCAGTACAAGATGAAATACAACTAGAAGAACATGAAAGACAACCTGTAAAAGATGAATGACAACTAATAGATGGTGAAAAAGAACTCGTATAACATGAAAGACAAGTAGAAGAATGTGAAAAACAACTAGCAAAATATGAAAGACAACCAGTACAATATGAAAGACAACAAGAATAAGGTGAAAAGCAACTAGAAGAACATGAAAGACAACAAGTACAAGATAAAAGACAACTAAGAGAAGTTGAAAGC